>JANSTT010011801.1:0-23961 GCA_026745375.1 Platyura marginata | reverse complement strand
CGAAATAAAACTAAGAAACAAGCCGTATCAAATGACACTTCACTTATGAACTTAACTAAAATACTTATTCCGACGTGAAACTTAGCTAAAATTATCAATTTTCTCATTATTTCATAGCCTATGAGAAAAAAAGTTATCAAAAAAAAATTAAAAAAAATGTCATTCATTGAAAATTGAACTATTCTGTTAATCAAATTTTAATGGTTAAAAAACTAATAGTTCAAAGGCATTTTTTTTTGTAACTTTTGTCTTATTTATTCTAATTAAATAAAAATGATAATTTTTTCCTATCAATTCATTATTTTAATTAAATGCAAGCGCCATTTTTACAGTTCAACTTTTTTTTTTCTATTAAATTAATTTTTTATATTCACCTGCTTCAAAATTATTAATTATACCGAATTTCGGAACAAAAACATCAAACAAATATTATAAATTTTCTCATCGGCAAATTATTATTTTATCATTAATTATCTAAAATTACGTCGTTAGCTTATCTATTGAAAATCTCTATAAAAAAAAAGAAGAAAAAGAAAAAAAAAATATTTAAATTTTTTTCTTGTGTGTGTCAAAGAGGAATTCCAATAAACTATGTTAAGTCATCATATAACTTTAAGTTATTGTTTACCATTAAATATTCAAATAACCGTCATACTTTCATCCGAAAAAGGTAAACGCGGCATAACAAATTAGTTTAAATCTGCGTCATCTTTATGGTCTCAATTATTCTTCTCCTTCTCCTATATATTTGAAACGATATAATGTACCAAAGAGAGAGAAAAAAAAATACCAAATTAATTATTATAATAATTAATTAATTGTTTTTATTTGTAATTTAAAAGTGAAAATTCATGTACGTTTTTAATTTATTATTACGATCGGTTAGCGGTTTCATATTTATTTATACAAAAATCGATAACAAAATGTCACTCATTTAAATCATTTAGAAAACATTTTATATTATATACATACATAGAGGTGTACAAAACTGACATTTCACATATGTATATTATAAGTATATAAACATACCTCAGGTGGTGCTCTAACTCATACAAAAAAAAAATAAAAAAAAAATAAAAAAATTATAAAATAGAAAATCCGCGCTCGTTAGTCAACAGCAGAACATAAAAAAACACTTTTCTGTTGAGTGAACGCCGTCTGATGTGAACGCCCACGCACATATCACGCGCATATACGTATACACAAAATTGTAGCGCTGTGGCATAACAAGTTTGCGCCAAAGCAAAAGAAGTATGGAGAAAGATATTGGTTATGTAGCATAACGGGGATGGCGCCGCAGTTAATAACTTAACATAACGACATAACATATTATTCGCAGATAGTAACAACCAAATCGTGAACGCTAACGTAAAAGTGCTTTTAATGTGAAATAGGGTGGGTGGATATATTATTATTAGTTGTTGTTGTTGTTGTTAAAAGTTTGTGAAAAAGTTCATATTGCCAAGTTGTGATGGGAATGGATTTTATTCCATCTGTGGCATGTTGCAGAAATTCAGATTTTGGTGCAATAATTGTATTGTGTGCAACATTACTGTATGGTGTTGCAGTGCCGTTTTATTGACGAATAATCGTTATCGTTTCATATATAAAGGAGGTACATACCCAGATTATTGATGGCTGAATTATTATTATAGCTAAGATAACTTGTTTTTAATATATTCACCATATGTTTACATATGGTAATATTGATGTGATGATTTTTTTCTTTTCTGAAAGTAAATTACATAGTTCCTGTTGCAGTTTCATTTTTTTTTTCTGAAAAATATAAAATAATATACCTAAAACAGCCACAGTAAAGATACAAAAAAGAAGATCATTGTCAATTTAATCTGTTTCAGTAGGCGTTAATCATGGTATAACTGACCTAAGTCAGTCTTTGCAATCTTGAAGCATCTTTTTGTGTCATATTAATCAGAAATGAAATATTATTGTACAATATCTAAATGTAAACCGCATCAGATTGTGACAATTATTTTGGTGAAAGCGATTTTTAAACTGAAATTACATTTTGAATTTTTTAAATATGATAAATATTTGTGTTTTTGAGTATAAACTTTTAAAGGCTATATACATTGGTACATTAACATTTTAAAAAATGGTGATAATAATATATATTTATTTTTGAAAATGTCTTAAATTTATGGTACATTTAAAACTTTAAGAAAAGTTTTTGTTGAACCATCAATTTGTTTATATGATTTTCAAATAGATCCGTAATTTAATCAACAAGATAGATAGATATATGTATGTATGTATGTAGGTCTCTTTGCATTTACAAAAGGTATATGGATATTTCAACTTGGGTGACGTTTATTAATATGCTTGACCATAATTATTAAAAAAATGACCGACCATTTTGTTTTTATTTTCTTATTCATTTATTTTTCCGATTAAATAATAAATTTCCTTAATGGTTTAGAAATTATTTACTTATGTATAAAGATCGAAAATGTATTCCGAAATTACAGACAGAAAAAATATTTCGACAACCGCCGATCGTTAAAATGAGATTTTTTCATACAAAATTCCACACAAACTTGATTATTTTCATTTAACAAATTTTCCTTCACGGCTGAAACCGAGACGTCCCTATAGGGCACAAAAAAAGGGGATTTTGCCTCTCGATGGGACTTTTTGTAGTGTTTGCAGAAAATTAAAAAACATTGAAACTTATCATATACAGTCATGTTCGGTAAAATAGAGAACAGGCATATTTTGCATTGAATTTGTTCCCATATTATTTTGCACAACCGGGTATCCTTATATCCTGCAGCTGTTCTTATTTCCCTTCCATATTTTCAGAAAATATTAGCGTTTGAAAAAAATGAATATCAAAGATTTCTCAGATATTAACCTTAAGAAATAGGAGAAGTTACTGAATTTCGACTTTTCCATAAAAAATATGCCTGCTCCTTTTACCGAACATGACTGTAGGTATATACATATCTAGAAAGAGGAAGAGTGTACCTTTATTTTGCACCAAATTTTAGGGTTCTAGAGTAAACCTTTGATTTTTAAAAAAATGTTCAAACAACGAATTTTGCGTAATGAATGGTAACTTTTTGCCTCATGAAAACTCGTTTAAAAAAATTTTGTAACGCCTTTTTTTATAAAATTAGCCATGAATGTCTGCATACATTTAGAGGGAGATGTAGATTGAAATAAGTAGTAGTTGAACGAGAAAAACGTTCTACTGTCAAAATAAAATAAATAAATATTTTTCAGGTATCTAAATAGTACACGTTACTTGAAAATGTGCATGTGGAGCAAGATCTAATTACAATTATGTAACAATGATATGGTTATCATCCGCAATACGTTACAACCGCTCTATGTAGAGCGAGAAATATGACCAAAACACATATAATCCTCTTTTTCAACTTAATGATTTTTAACACAATTAATTTGAAAAAAAACCCCCCTATTAAATGTTCGTCTAAATTTATTACATCAACAATTTCTTACTCGTATCCGATGAAAACTTCCTAAAATCTTTACTGTACAAATTTATCGTTGAAAGCGCATGCTGCTCGTCAATAAAAAGAAATGAAAAAAATAAAAAATTAATTTACTTTTGAAAAGGTTTATGTTTACACCATAAACATAATCCGCTAAGCATAATTTAATATTTATTATGTATTAACTTATCTTAATCCAACTGTTTATTCTTTAGAACTATTTCGTCTTTAAAAAGTTAGGAAGGTGATTATAAGAACTAATCCAGAAGCACAAAACATATCTAAAATTAATTTTGAATATATTTTCAAATACCATAAATTTTAGAACAAAAAAAAAAAAAAATCAAAAATAGAAACAAGTGACTCTATATAATACTTTCACCCATTGTATTTAAGATGTTATTGATGTCACTATATGCCTAATGACACTGGTTTTGACAAACACCTAGCGAACGTAAATAGTTTTTTGATTTTTTTTTTTTATACATATTTCGGTTGTATAATTTATGATCACAATAAAATAAAATACGGAAGTAGTACACACTACATATACGATAGTATGTTTATGGATACAATATGATGTTAACAATATTCAGATTTAGTATACAAATTTATTCATAAATACTATAACTGTATCTAAAGCCTAAAGTCCTTATGGTTTCAGCATTAAGATTTCTGTTTATTTCAAATGAATGGAATTTATTTTGTTTTTAAAGAAAAAAAAAACTTGTAAAGTGTTAATGAACTGATTTGTGTATTTTAGTTTTTATAGGTAGTTAGTTTGAAAATATATTTTTTATTGAATTAAATAGTAGATTTGTCATTGTAGTAATTATACAATATTTAGGAAAAGTTAATGGCATATAGAGCATCTAATCCGAAACGCATTACTTTTATTAAATAATAATACAATTTTCGCTCAATTAAATTAATTGAAATTCATATAAAATAAAAATAAATTGACTAAAAGAAGATCTGGAAGTTCAATTTCAAATTTCCTATGTAGACATTACTTACTATCTTTTAATTTTGTTATTAAATTAATTAATTATCGGAATTATTATTCTTTAGAGATAAAAATTTTTATTTTATAAAAGATTTTTTGACTAAATTCTATTATATGTACTTATCTACAAATAATTTAAAACCATTTGAATTTAAAAAACATGATCATCATCATCATCAGGCTGTTGTTCGTTCCACGAGGGTGTATAGGCCATCATCAAATAGCCGCCATCGCGTTCTGTTCGTTGCCAAAGCTTTCACTTCTATCCATTCTTTTACTCTTTCATTAGCTTCGGCTGTACATTCATAATGAAAGAAAATCATAATTTCTTGACAAAATTCATTTAGGAAATAAAAAAAACTTTTTTGATTCAAATTTAGATTCTTTTCGAAAAATATACAAAATTCGAAAAAATATTGACTTTTCAAGTCCATATTTGGTTGCAACAGTCAAAATTAGACATTGTCGTGTTTCTCTTTATTGAAATGAGTACAAATCTGGAGACTTGACTCTACATTTTTACTAAAACCCAAGACTTTACTATTTGTAAAGAAATTGAAATCTTCAATATAATCAGGTAAAAACAAAGGAAACTGTATAATTTACGGCATGAAAATAGTTTTTGAAACAATAATAAAAAAAAACCCACCCATATAGTTAAATTTCTGTAAAATCTAATCTTTTTGCCGACGAAAATATATAGGCCAAATTTTATTCATATACATAATATCTATAGGTGCTATAATAATTTTATTTTCCTAATCAATTCTTTTAAAACACCGCCAACGATTAACATTGAGGCGTTACAATCATCACCAAATCTACATTAGCCAAGTGTATAAGTGCTAATATCTATCAAATATTTAAGATAACCTACAATTTATTAAAATAAATATGTTTGTAATTTCGAAAAAATAAACACGTTCCTTAAGAAATTAGTTCGTTGTAGAATAATTTATTACATTTGTATGAAAATACAACATTTTACTAAATATATATTTATTGGAACATTAGGCTAATGTAATTATGGTGAAGATTGAAGAACGAAGCAAGATCAAAGAATATTGCCGTATAGTTGTTTTTGTTTATTTTTATATTTTTCGTACTTTAGTTATGGATATCATTGAAATCAGTTGGAAAAATTATACCAATCGGATATTTAATGATTTCTGAGAGTTTGCAGTAATTTAAATAAATTCATAATTTTAATAAACAAATAGCATTGCAATCCCACACAAAGATTCACTTTTTTTAGAATTGTTCAATATCATCGAGACAAGTATTCTTATTATTATTATTGTACTATGTTTGCGTATATAGAAATTGTTATTATACTGGAAATATTTTCTAGTTTTTATTAAAACAAAATTTACCACACAGAAAATGCACAAACAATCTACAATAAGATTTTATCTATATTAACATAAAAGCAAAAAATTTATAATTTTTACTTTTATTGTTAAGCCCATCGTCTTTTTGTTTTTTTAGGAGCGTTAGCAATAAAAATATACATACATACATACTCGAATTCAAGTACCTAAACGGAGCGGTAAAATGCAAATAAGATTTAGTTCATTTTTATACCTACCTATATCTCTATACAATCACAATAAATGCATTCTTAAATTTGTCATTTGCATATACAAATATCAAACATTTTATGGAAAATGTATTCAATAAAATACACAATAATTGACTTAAAGTGGACATCTTTATGCAGAAAATTAGCTACTTATATATTTGATTTGTCTACACATTTATATAATATATAGATATATACAAATGTACATATAGAGTAATGTATTATATGCTTTTATGTAAGTATTTACCTTCAAAAGTAATTGAATATGGTACTGAAAACCATCTGTTAAAGAAAATGTCGAAAAATGATCGAATCGATTACATATAGGGATATAACATGTTTCGCAAAGGTACAAATATATAAATATTGCCAAAACTCAATTTTAATATGAGTAATAGGCCATTAAACGCGGATATTTTTTTTTCCAACAATGTTGGTAAACAATATTTCAAGATTAAATCATCTTATATTTCGTAGACTGATGATTAGATCAGAAATTTTCTTACAGTAGATCGTACGATCGTTTATGCAAACATTTATTATTCACATCAACAAAATTGACAATTTCTCTCTATCAGTGGATCCAGACCATATAGTGTTTCAGTTTCAGGTTAAACAATATGGTAATGTTGAAACGATTGTTATGAGCTATAGATTCTATTGTATAGGCATTAATCCTCAATTAATGCGCATTGATATTGTTGGATCGTATTGATTGCATTAAAATTTATTGTTGTTGAGAAGAAAACAAAATTCTTTTTTTTTTTGAAAAATTAGTCACTTCAAATTAATCCTGAAGTGAC
This sequence comes from Platyura marginata, assembly GCA_026745375.1. Lineage (NCBI taxonomy): Eukaryota > Metazoa > Arthropoda > Insecta > Diptera > Keroplatidae > Platyura > Platyura marginata. The sequence goes on along the minus strand of JANSTT010011801.1, from coordinate 17,091 downwards.
ATATTTATTTATCTGAATGTATAAAAATTGTATAGTGAAAATGTCAGTTTCTAACATTTTGGACTCTTGTTGACTTCGGGTCCGTTCATATTCAATATATGTTATAACATCCCGTTCAATATGGTAATGACTTAATTTTTATTTATGTCAACATAGAACATAAATAATCTATAATTTCAATACAAAATAATCAGGATATATAATATTACGACTCCATTTTAATTTAGTAACCAAAAATCCATTAATTTTAATTTTTATCATTAACAATGTTGTAACTACTCATCGTATATATGAAAACATTAAAGTTCTGTGTCTAAAAATATGAATATTCATTAATTGGCTAACCAAAAAAAAAAAAAAACAATTTAATTCGAAAGACATTAATTTGATAATTTTGACCGCAACCACATGCAAAGAGGCCGCCAAATAGGTAATTATATTGTCAAAAAAAGAGCCTAAGGACATCAAGAATGTATTTATATATGTACTTTGCATTGGTATACTTTTAACACACACCTCATATATGTTACCTATTTGGAATTTAAAGGAGTGTATGACAAATATGTTGATTTTAAGCTAAATCGAATTTTATGTATAGCATGGACAAACAATCAAAATGAAAATTTAATACTTTAATCCATTTTAATTTATATCTTATAAATAAGAGGTGTTAAAGAATACACCAAGAAGTAGCCGGCTTTAAAAAAACTGAATATTATACATATCATATATACATACGTACAGATTAAGCTTAGCGATATCGATTAATTTATTCGCACATTGATTAAATTGTTATGGGCGCACGTGTCTAGCTTAATATATTTCTCGTTGTGGAAATCAAATTTCATCATTAAATATTCAATTAACTACAATAGCTGATTCTTATGGAAATTTCAAATTAACATAATTACACATTTTGTTAATATAAACATAGTCGTATATGTCATTTGAAATTTTGAATTTCATAATTATGTATTGGTCTATCTAATGTGAACTAAAATTTCACAAGCTTAATTTTATTTTTTTTGAAATCTATTAATTTTCATAATTTCTATACTAAATTGCCACCAGCTAAACGATAAATTATAACCAAATTAAAATTATGTTAAACGCATATTGAAATGCGATTTCTAGATTAAAATATTAGCATCATATTAGCTAGTTGTTAATAAACTGACGGAATATATTAGCCGTTAAAAAAAAAAAATAAAAATTTGGCAATATTTTTAATATTTTTTTTATTTAAATAAAAATTGATTTTGATACGTTCGTCCATTTATTTTGACCAATAAAAATAAAATTAATTTAAACTCTGCATCATCTTAATGTGAATATGTGGAAATGCACATAACATATCCCCAACATCACCTACATAAACGATAATCAATAATAATTTAAAAACTGTATAGTGTAAGAGATGAGCTTAAAGTAGTAAAATAAATAGTTTACAATTACCTACATACATATATTCAAGTTTCTTATACTATGTGGCTAATAACTTAATTTAAATTTCGACTTAGTGTATTAGCAAAAGCAATAAACACTCATTATGTTTATTTGCACTAGACTTAAATTGCAAATTACAGAAGAACATAGAAAATCAAATAAAAGATATTTTGTTTGATTTGATTGTAAACAGATATCCGCTATAAGCAAATGATTTGTTATTATATATATAATATAAAGGTTCTGTTCGACATTGATCGACAGCCGATAAATACAATAAAATTGATTGGAATTTTCCAGACATAAAAAAAAGCCGTTAAAATTCCGAAATGTTATTAGTTTTACTCATACTTTTGGCATTTGCACAACGTGAGCAAAACATAACCATGAATTAGAGTTAGTTGGAAATCTTTATTAATGGCATGCAATTCTACAGCAATAATAATTGAGAATTCAGAATTGAAAGATTATTTTATAAATCAAGATGAAACATTCTAGAAAATAAAATCTCCAATTATTTATGGTACAATAGACAGGTTTCTGAAGCAAGCCAAACGATTAAAATTTATTTTAATAAGTAAAATAGAAAAATTAGTCCCTGAAATTAAAATTATGTCAAAAGTGAAAATTCTATCGTCATTTTAGGCCAATTAGCATGAAATTTGAGCTGCAATCGTAGTACACTAACAATTCAATTTAAGACCACTAGAAATGAATAATGAATCCAATTAAAAACACATTTATATTAAAACTCCAATAGAAAAGAGCACGTAAAACGTTAATTTACTTATTTTTAAAAGAAATTATTTTTTCTATTAATTAATTATTGGTTAAAAAGTAATTGTTTACTAACAAAAGTCCACCAACAATATTCACAACAAATCATTAAAACATAAAAAAAAATGTATGTTGTTATTATAGTGTAAACAATAGCATATTATGAATTTCTTCAAGAATTTCCTTTGATTAATTATAAAAAACCTTATATGCAAGACTAAACGTTCGTATTTATACTAGGTACATAATAAACAAAACAAAAAAAAATCTTCAACAGTTCGTCTAACAACCAAAACAATTAACCTTGCCGTGCCGTACCTCTTTAACATCATAAAAAAAACGAATCTTAACAAATCAGAGAACAAACAACTTAAAATACAATAAATTACATGAATTCAAATAAAATTTGAAAAAAGTAATAAATATAAAAATTATATACAAAGAAGCATCAAGCAGAGTGGAAAGAACATACCAAGACATTTTGATAAAGCTCAGCGTTAAAGCCAGAGTCCATTTCATTGACTTGATTTGTGGCAATCTGGCTCAATAATAGGAGTAAACACAATTGTTCAATCAAAGCAACAATTATTGCGTAGGTTTCATGAATATATTTAAACAGAATTCTTTTCGATATGTCGTGTCGTTCCACAGTGTCTGGTACCACTGTACAGTACAAATTTATTAATCCATACCTAGATACGTATATGATGCTGTAGTTAATACCAATTGGAGGTTTTATTGAATTAACAATTTTATTTGAATTTGAATAATGCCAATAAGCTTTTATTGAATTTTTATCATTGAAAATTTTGATGTGTCAACGAATTTACGGTCGTATAGATAAAATTATAAATTTATGAGAAATTTGTTGATAAACATTTTTAAATTTTGTTGGAATTTCAACTACATCAAAATCTTAATGTATATACATTATACATATTGTATATCTATCGATAGGTGTACAATGTACAATGTACATTCATTATTTTGTCATACATTTTCAATTTTATATTATATTAAATTATGTAAAGATGAAGGTACACATAATATGCATCTTTATCACCTTCACCGTCATCTACAGCTTTAACTTCATTTTTACCTTCACTTCATCTTTATTTCACCTTCACTTCACCTTCACTTCACTTTCACTTCACCTTCACTTAACCTTCACCTTCACTTCACCTTCACTTACCCTTCACTGCACCTTCACTTACTCTTCACTTTTCCCTTCACTTCACCTTCACTTCACCTTCAGTTCACCTTCACTTCACCTTGTCTTCACCTTCAATTCATCTTCATCTTCATCTCCGTCTTTATCTCCGCCTTCATCTCCGTCTTTATATTCATCTTTTATTTTATCTTTCTCTTTCTCTATGTTTTCATCTTTGTCTTAATCTTCGTCCTCCACCTCATATTCACCTTCACTTTCGATTAGATAGCGTTAATTTTACATAATAAATTATGTATACGTACTTTAGGTAGTAATTATGTGAAATTTTTATATACCACTGATTGTGGCCTAAATATTCAATTTCAACCTATATATTGCTATCTTGACAGAGCCTTGAGAAATACAATAAAATAAATATCCACTTGTTTTCGTTTAACATCAATAAAAGTCAACAGAATTACTTTAAACCGAAAATATTTCTGATTTGATTAATTCTATAGTTAAATAATCAAGTTTCTAAGATACAGGATGGCGCCAATAACTTCTTTTTTTTTTCGCTAACTATGTGATTTTAACTGCTGTTTATACACCTAAAATTTATTGTCGTTTTTTTTTTTAATCCGAAATAAATCTGCATTTAGCCTATTCTCCAGCAGTCAAATGGAATTTATATATAATCTCGTTGTGGAATCTAATCCAATACAATTGCTATTTCATGCTAATCGGGCCTATGGCATTTTCATAATAATGTGCTAAAGTCACATAAGCAGATCAACTTCTGGATAAAATAAATCGATTGATAAATGGATATAAGTATTGTTAATGATTGTAAAATGAACACTAATGCGATATAAAATAAGCAACTTTCTTCATAAACACCAGCGAATTAACTTCACCGCTTAAATAAATTAAATTATGCGTAATTTATTTTACAAACTTAAGATTAAACACAAAACACCGACACAAAAATTTATCATTATTTTTTATTTAGTTTTTGAGCTGTCGTCATAAATATTGCTGGAAAATGCACCTACATTAGTTAGCATTTTGTATATAAATGTGGATTTGTGGATGACATTTTAAATAACTAACATGTTAGTATGTACATATTCTTCAAGAGTTCATTTCTGTTGACGTGAAGTTTGAAGTGAAGCAATTAGGAGAGTCATTTTATGTGAACGGAGCAAAAGTATAGTAGGCATTGTTAATGCTACATTCTATATATTATGCTAAATTATCTCATTTTATTGGATAAGAAATATAATTTAATGATATACCGGTAAAGTATAGCAAATTTTGTAGAGATTATTTCGAAACAGAGATCAAATCGTCGTAAATATAACAAAAGTAGAACTCATAATGTTAAAATCATTACATATAATGTATCTAAGAATTTAACACAGATCGATAGTCCCATCTCTACTAGTTGGGTTCATAGTACAGAGCCGATTTGATGGATAGTTAATAATTATCCCTTTTATCAGTTTCCTTTGAAAGACTTGACTTTTTATAGAAAATTCAAAACTGTCAAATGTTTTTTTTTTTATTCGAAATTTATCTTCGGAATTAGTTTTCTATGGAAATGTTTCACCAAATCGATAGACGGTCGGCCAAATATTTTTTTTTCTGATAGATATTCGAATTAGCTATAATTAGAATAAAAGTTCTCCGAACAATGCTCCAGCTTATTAAAAATCTAAGAGATATCCCTTAGCTGGAGAATTGTTTGGAAAAATTGGGAAAATCTGAACGAAAAAAATTGCAACATTTTTAAAATGCAATCTCAGCTAGCCGGTCTCAATTTAACCTTAGAACCGTGTTTGGGGAACCCAGTACCCCAAAAATTTTTGACGATTGTAAAAAACCAACTTCTTTTTCATTTGTATACCTAAGCCGGCACTCATTCGAAGGAATACGATGTCAGGATCTCGTTTTACTTAATAATAAGAAATTACTGTGTCTGTATGGTAGATAAAATAGGTCAATTAATGTGCTACCTGTGTATTTTGTATGCAAATACATTGCGGTTCAGAGGTCCCCACAACACGACATTTGCTAGAAAAATGACAACACGGTTCAACAGTTAACTTCCCCTACTCGAGAAAAAAAAACACCTACAGACCTATTTGTCTAAATTAAGTATAAAATTTTTATACATTTTTTGCCAAATCAATATTGCTAAAAAGGCATTTTCAAACAAAGAACATGCGGGTGGATACGCATAAATTGACAACAACTTTACCATTTTTTTTTTACTTTAACTAAATAAGTATGTACTTTGTAACCATATATATGTATGTATGTATGTATTTATGTATGTTCATTAATTTTTTTTAATTTTGCAAATTTGTCTCGGTTACAGATTAGGAAATGCATAATTTGTATAAATATATTTAAATTTTTTTTTCTTCAAATCTTCCTTAGTCACACATTATTAATAATTATAAAAAATTTACTAAATACGTGCTTTGTAAGGTCATTATAATAATAATTTCTTTTGCTATGTAACTTAATTTAGTACCTAGTTACCGCAAGCCCTCAAGAAGTAGAGGTACATAAGTTAATTCATAAGTTTTTGCAACATAAATAAAATACAAATGTAGCCGTTTTTTAATGGAAAAAATTGAAAATGTTCAATTACCATTCAATTCACAATTCACAACATAGGCAAATATTGTCACTAGAAATGATTTTTATGTCATTTTTAATATTCAAATTGCTGCTTTCTTTATTGTTTTGTAATTAATATAGAAAGTACAAAAATGGTTAGGTGAATTGATTTTGTTTTTATTTTAGAGAGGAGTGATTACCGGCGAAATCTAATGGGCCCAACTACATAGTCTGGGGACCTGTTTAGACGGACACTTTTTCATATACTATTCTGATACTATTACTACCAAATCTAATAACTAATAAACTAATGACCGTAGTAATGCAGTACAAATGTATTTAAAAAAAAATTAATTGAAAATATACATAAATACATCTGTGCCTCGATTTGCACGGCACTTGATTAAAACGGTTTGTAAATTTATTAAAAAAATCTGTTATTCTTATTATTTTATATTGAACACACTCATTGACTGTTGTGTCTCGTTTTACACGGTTACGATGTACACGGATTTGTCGTGCAACGTATCTACCGTGCAAATCGAGAGATAGGTATACACAAATATCAATAACCCTATATAATATTAAAATTCAAGTAAATCTTTGATTAATATTTCATTTACTATATTTACTTACTTGCCATATAACAACTTTGTATCCATATTTAATTATTTAATTGTGGTGTTTATTTTTTAATAAGAACAATGAAAATCACTTAGACGCTTCATCACAATATGCCATTTTAATTTTTTATTACTTTTTTATTAACTTCACGTCAATTTTAAATGCTTTCAACTCTAGCAGGAAATTATTTCTATTAAAAAATGTTAATTTATTGAACATCCCTATACAACTTATTAGCATATTAGTAATATGAACAATGTATGTACTTGTATATCAAACTTTATTGTAATAATTAAGATTACTTGAATGCAATCGATAAAGGTATAGATAAGATAGAATACAACATATTTTAACAAAAATTTGTACATACATATTTGGCGAAAAATGCTTTTTTGTTATTTTTATCTCATTCTGATATATATTTTCGATATTACATGGTTATTATTATTTATATTGCTAGAGAGAGAGAGAGAGAGAGAGAGTTGCTATACCAATAGTAAATACAATTTATTTTATGTAAAGCTCAATTTTACTGCCCTTACCCTTATATTCCTTTTTTATTGAGATTTATTTATCCGTCAATTAGAATTATATATAATTAAAAAACATTTTTTATATAATTTACTAAGGCTAAGTTCTTTTATAATTGTTTCTAAGTAATGCATACAGACAGTAGTTTTCTGGAAATCTAGTATTTTAGATTTATGTTAGAAATTTTAAGATTTATTGCTATCTTTTTATTGCTATTCGGTTCACCGTCAAAATCTATATATTGTACATTGGTTCACCTTTATTTTGTTTCCAATCTAACGCATGGATATATCCTTTTTTTTTAAGGATTTTTATTGAAAATTTGAGGGATTATTAAGGAGAAAATTTCTTTTTCCTGAATTCGATGAATTTCACTTGTACTTACATAATATATGCGCTCAAATCGTTCAACCAGAATTGTTTCGAAACATTTTGGTTGATTCGTATCAGACTCAAACAGTCCAAAATCTCGATAAAAGTTGTTGAATCTGCCACATCCTCTCTCATTATATGAGCAGGTTGTCATCATAGATGTCCAATATATCCAGTGAATTGTACGGTTTTTTGAAAAATGGATGTGTAACAAACGAATATTATTCTAAATTCTTATTTTGTATACATAAGAAGTTGTTGTCTATTTTTTCTATGACATTTACTATCAAATACATAAAGTTCACGGAATTTTCTTTATTATGACATTTCTCAAAATAATTGCTCGCATATTCTCGATATAATCTTGGCAAATACATTTTCATTCTTATGTAAAGTAAAATGCATTGACAATTGACATTGCTATATTTTTAATATAATATAAACATAGATGTCAATTAGTTCTTTTACACATGTATGGTGAATATATACACTACACATCATCCAATTAATGTTTTACAAATTTATATTATCTATCATCTACTTGTCTACTTACTTACTAACATATTTACATACTGAATAGTTAATTGCAAAACTACGTGAATCAATGTTTGGTGCTGCATTACATCAAATGAAATTTGTTTTGCCATCAAATCACTTAAAAATACATATAACAAAAACAGACCGAAATAAACAACCATCAGACAAACAATAAAAAAACAATGAACACGTCTCTTTATATATACACGATATTATAAAAATACTATATATACTTATAATGGCAATCATGATCTGGCTAAGAGATATTAGACACGCGACCAAAAAAAAAAAGAAAAAGAAAATACCTGCAACTCCTCCATATAGTAAACAAAGTAATTTGTGCAGTAGCCACAGTCCATATATATGTATTATATGCAGACTATAGAGAGATTATGTATTATAAATGGTGTGGACCAAAGAGACCAAACGAACCCATGCCATATGATGTGGCTGTTGCTTTGGCTTTCACATAATAATTAATGGATGAGAATTTTCATTTAATGGCAATTTATATTTCTCATCCAAAAAATATCCAACGAAGAAAAGATGCAACAGAAGATATGGCGATTTGTTCATCATATAACATGGCACTAAATCACATTAACACCAAACATTGTAATAATCTTTGGTGGAGTGACGGTTTTTTTTCCAATTTTTTTTTTTTTTTTTTTTTTTTTTCATTTTGAATGTTTTCATTAAGATTGACCAAAAATCACAATTTATTGGTTTTGAAAAGAATTTCAGAAATATCTCTGAATTTATGCAGGCGCGGTATGACTTTTGATTAAACTTAATATTTATTGCATCTGAAACATACACCGATTCCTATCTTGCATACATAAAATGTCCATTGAACGATAAATGCGCATATAGATTGAATAGAATTTGTCTCGAGCATATATATGTAATGGATTGCCCATTAAAAATAATTAAGTTATTAATTAAAAATGTCTAGTTAGTATGCGATAATATGAATAAAGTGTTTAAAATAATAAATTGGATGGTTGGCGACTGATTTTATATTTTTTTAATTTATAATAACAAGGTGTACCATCAGAAACCAATTCAACATCAATAAATATAAGCTAAAAAATCGTATATACTAAGATAATTTGTAACGCCGATTTATGTATGTTGGCGCTTACTGATATACATGTTATTCAATTTCAAGTTTTTAAATATGCAAAAGTGGCGCAATATTTTTTTCGATATATTCTCCGCATAAAAATGTACAAAACTAGGTAAAAGTTGTTCAGTTATTGGAAAAAATTTGGTTACTGTCCCCGAAACTCTCCTAAATTCTTCTTTTATTGAAATCTGCATCTTCATCCTTTTTGATGAATTAAATTATTGAATACTTTAGAGTAGCCTTTAACACTAAATATACGAACATTTTATGGATACTCTACAGGAATTTGGGTGGAGAGTTAAAACTGAATGTACATAAATAATCGTATTTTTATATAAATAAAAGTCAGCATAAATGCCTATAAAAATGCTAAAAAAAACATTAATAATTTTGAATTAAAATTTCAAATTCCGTCAAAATGACGGGTCTTGTAGTTCTAGTAGTGTTAATTAGTGGGCAAAATAAGTACACCTATTATTACCTGAGTAGAACTATAATAGAAATAACTTTCAAAACTGTGCTCTACATGTATTGCCCCATCACCTACTGACAGTTATGGACTCCTGTTCCGATTTGGCATTTGGTTAAAAAATACCAAATCGGAACAAGATTCTTGAATCCCCGGCAAGTAACTCAACCCAGAGATGTACCGTGTTGAACTTTATTTTTTTTTTATTTGGAAAAAGAAGGATGTGTGTGATGTTGAAAAATGTTAAATGTCATTAGAGATGAATCCGAAAAATATTTAATTTCTATCAATCTCTTCACGTATGCACAAATGATGCAACCAAATGTTTTTGGGTTTCTTTTTTTCAATTTTCAGTGCTATTTTTTAAAATAAATATTTTTTGCTGTACACCAACTAGTGAAATATAAAAAAGAAAATAAAAAAAATAGGAAAAAAAGTGCGAAAAATATTTATTTCAAAAAAAAGTATTGAACATTGAAAAATGAACCGGCGTCATTTGTCATTTGTGCATACAGGTAGGCCTCCTACAACGCGGTAGATACGTTCCTAGAAAAGACCTAGAAAAGACCACGTTATAGAAAAAAACCGCATTATCTGAACCGCGTTACAACGAAAATGCGTTGTAGAAGTACCGCGTTGTATAGGGCCTACCTGTATATGCGTGAAGAGGTTAAAGACTATGCCACTGTCTGTTCAAATTATTACTTTACTTCAATTTTTCATCCACCAAGTTAATGATAAAATATAAATGACATGTATGTGCACAAATTACAAATTACACGACAAACACACCATAAAAAAATGCGTAATGCACAACAACAAACCATATACAATACAATATATGAAAAATGTGCATGAAATTAAAACATATTTAAAAAACCACTATAGGTATGATTTATGATTTATGATTTATTTGTTTTCTTTTTTCAGAAACATCACTATTTAACAAATAATTAATGTGGCGCAATAACCATGAAGACAATTCTTGGTTTATTCGTGCTAGTTAATCTTATGGTTGATATTGGGAGTGCCCTATCGCTTGATCCAGGTTAGCAAAAACAAAAAAAACAAAAAAAAACAAAATACTTTTTATTATTTATTGTTTAAGAAAAAGAAAAAAAAAACCCATTGCCGCCCACTTATCATATTCCATATTAACCTAAAACACCTCCATTCCATCATCCATTGCGCATGAATAAGAGTCTAATTACTATTTTCAATGAACAATTGAGGAAGTATTAGTCAACGTTCGTTGAGTTAAATAATATAAAGTTGTGGAAATTATGTGTAGTATAAAATGCAGGGAAAAAGTTTAAAACAATTTTCATTCATTAAAACGACCAGATCTAATTCTATGTCTTGTATAGAGATTTTAGCAAAGATATTTTCATCATGTAGGAGTAAAATTGCTTTGTAATTATTATCTCCATTGATCTACATTTTTATATTTTAATTAAATTTACAATGAACATGTATTCAAACAATTAATTAAACTTTGATTAATAAAATTTAATAATTGGCGTGTAGCCGATTATGGGGGGATTTTAAAAACTTGTTATAAATATCTCATCATATATGTACTTATATGTAGCTTTATTCTACATAATATATTATTGAAATGAACATTTCTACTATAATCATTACTTTTAGTCGACAGTTTATCGTTCCTAAAGACACCGCCACCAATATTTGTTCATATCATCATGTCATTCAGGTAATTTGTTATGTAACCTGAAGTACATTTGAAATTAAATCTTAATGTGTTTGTTGATAGTTTTTATGGTGATGAAATTAAAATTAAATTCATTTTCTTGTCTTAATTTATAACTTATATATGTATATCTTTATGGAAAAAAAAAATAATATAAAATTGTTAAATGCACCATAAGATTAGTCGAATCGGTAAAATAAAGTGCATTTTAATACATTTCCCTGATTATTCCAACGAGTTTAAAAGATTTGTTGAATACGAATCAGGCGTGGTTCAGTGATAAACAGAAAAGAAGCTTTTCCCAATGAATTGGATCTGATAATTGGATAATGTCATTTTGATACAATAATTTATTTAATTCTGATGACTCGGTGGTATTGATAAATAAAAAAAATAAATAACCTCCCATTGAATAACCGCTTATTATGAAAATCTTTTGAATTGTATTAAATTAAAACGAAAATTTTTACCTTTGAGTTTTAATACTATTTTTGCTATAGTATTTATTTTTTAAAAACAATATATTGATTAGCGATTGTCGGTGGGTCGAATATTTTTTCCATATAGATATTCGAAGCAGCTAACTGGAGAAAAAAATTCTCTAAACAATGCTTCCGTAGTTTAGAAGATATGAATTTTTTAAGAATTTTTATTGAAAAACTAAGGGATGTCCAAAGGAAAATTAGGAAAAACGGAACAAAAAATTCTTTTCTTCCGAATTTCATAAATGTTTGAACCTTTCAAGTGATTTGATTTTGAAATATTTTAAATAAATACTTGTCGGTGAGATAGAGCTAACATCTATATATCGTTGCATTCGTACAAGCTTCAGCTGTAATTTAAGTGTAGTGTCGAGACTAAATTATAAGCCCATGATTTTTTTAAATATATGTGATGTTTTCAGAATTAGTTTTCTATGGAAATATCACACCATATCGATGTACGGCTAGCCTAATATTTTTTCCTGATAGATTTGATTTGATTTGATTTTGATAGGAGTGTGATTTTTTATGAATAACCTACACTGCGGCCTTTACTTAGACCTATTGTATAGTACTCTCTCAATTGATCTGACGATCTCTTTTTTTGCGGGAAAACATAACACTTGAAGTGTTCTTTTTACGGAAACATTACAAATGCTCGCTATTTCACTGTCATTTAAGCAATGCGATTTTTTTTTTGAGATAATGAGACTGTTTTTAAGTGCAGACTGTTTTTAAGTGCAATCCAACCACTCGACCTCAGATTAAAATTAATATACCAAAAAAAAAAATTTACGTTTTACCCCAGTCGAACTTGAGCCCGAGACCTCCCGCTCCAAAGGCAACCACTCAATCCACTGATTCGTTTGGTCGGTTCCCGATAGATACCCGACGCAGCTAACTGGAGACTCCGAACAATCCTCCCGTAGTTTAGAAGATATGAATTTTTTAAGTTTTTTTTAAAAAAACTAAGGGATATGGAAGGGGAAATAGTTCCAGTGAATTTTCTTCTAGAGATCCGTCACCAATCTACGTATATATAAACTTAATACCCAAAAACAAAATACACAAGAGTCGATATGCATATAAAAATACAAAACTTTCTCATTAATAATAGTAAATTGTCCTTATACAACATTTCTAAGGTATGCAAATTTAAAAAAATATGATTAAATGCTACAAAACTCATCTGGATTAACAGTTAACACTGTGCGAATGCGTTAAAATCCATAAATAACATAAAGCTGCGAATAAACCAATTTGTCATTCTTATTTGCAACATTTTCTACATATTATGTTGTATGTTGTGTGTATACTTCTCTAAATCGATGTAATAAATCAACTTTTATAGATAAACATAAAGATGTATCAGACAAACATTAAAACAAAAATCATGTATATGAAACATTTAAATGCCCCGCAGGGTTCAATTACTTGGTCACAATAATATCACAAATGGAATTAAAACTCATTGCACAAAATTAATTATCCTAGAAATCCCTTTCAATTCTATAATGATTAATCAATTATCCAATTTGCATGCGATTACAAATATTGCTAACCGGTGTGTGGCGTAGCGCGCAAAACTTAAATTAATTATTTATTTTTGTTTGTTTTTTTTTGTACATTTCCAGTGGCGTCAGCCGACTTAGAACAGTTTATAAAAGATGACTTTGTGATATCGATGCGCCATATAAGGTAAGACCGGCAATTTCATTTGAATAGTTTTCGCTTTGATTTTTATTTTGTTTGGGTATTTTCATAATTAATTAGCAAAATATAAATCCAAAACAGTCACGAATTTACATAAAAAAAACAGCGTGTGGGCAAAATACGTCTGACTCTTAACTGAAAATGACGTCCCACAGTGAGTGTTGATCAACAAACATATTCACAAATTTACTAACAATATTATTATATTAGTTATTGTTGCTCGCCAAAAATTGACAACAATTACCGAACATGAAGATTTAAATTACATAATTGATGTTGTTATATTGTCTTATATTGTAGGCCTCGCCGGAAATTTCAAATTGCAATTGAGGCATTATTTATGATTGACTTTCCAACCTTGAAACATAAGTTTTCATTCTTCCTGGACCGGAAACAAACCAAGGTTACACTGGACATTGCATCGAATTCGATAACACATTCAAAACACTTTGAAATGCCTGGCATGAATGAAACATCGACAATACGATCGTTGGCATTACTATTTTCTGGTAATTCATTAACATTGTATGTGGATTGCAAGGAATCGTCAAAGATTGACATTGACGTTGGCCTGACAAAACTGTATCTGCAGATGGATGAGGCGGTGGTGAATTTGTTCCGAGAACGAAAATATCCGTTGCATTTTGATACGTCAATTGAACGAGCTTTTGGACGTGCAAATTGTCAGAAGGGATATAATCGAAGGGGTAATCGGAAACTTTTGAAGAATAAGCAAAGTGAAAAAGGTAATTATTCATCAGTTATGTAATAATCGCATCTATAGGAAATTGTCTCTGAAGCTTCTTTGTGTAATAGAGGACTTTTCATTTAAGTTTAAAAAATTTCAGAAAAAAATAAAAAACGTGACATCAGTTGGTATCAATCTGGCACTAATGATCGATACAAAGATAAATCAAATAACGACATTTACACACGTGGTGATATTCCGATACTTCATGGCGATTGTGATGGTAAAAAAAAAACCATTTCACCAGTCAATATATCGAAAAATCTAACCTTAAGTATCTCTTTCATTACTTTTTTCAGATGCTCTAACAAAAGCAATTCAGGATCTTGTAGCTTTAGTAAAGCAACTGAGAGACGATATTGCATATCAACGTGGTGAAATTACACATTTACGAAATTTAATTGAAAATTGTGTTGGCTGCAAACAGCAAACGGGACCAAATTGTCAAAATGCAAATCCATGTTTTAAGGGTGTCCAATGCTATGATACGTCAACTGGTATTCGATGCGGTCACTGTCCAAAAGGATATGTTGGCGATGGTAGATCATGTAGACGAGGTGTAACGTGTGATGATCGTCCATGTTTTCAGTAAGTATATTTGATAGTAGTTCATTAGTTTGATTGATAATTACACATTTTTGTGTACATAAATTAAATACTAAAATCAATTGAAATCACAAAAAAGTTTCTCAACATTTTGTTTAATTTGAAAATGTTTCAAATATTTTCGTTGTCGTTGTCGTTGTCGCATACAATTTTTTTTATTATATAAATTAGTGTGTACCTCTGTATAATGCAATATTCAAAACATTTCCAAATGACATGTAACATAATTCATATTTACAAAAAAAAAACATTATGTTTGTTCTCATTTTTCGAATACAAAAATACATATTCGTCTAATTTAAATTAATTATGTCACAAAACTATTTTTTTTTAAAAAAAAAACAAATATTCTACAATTAAAAAAAAAAAAAACAAAAAAAGATATTGTCAAACGAGACGAGAAAACCTTTTTTTTTCTTTTTTTTTTTCTTCTCGAGAAAAGTCTAATAAATTTCCTATAACCACATATGACACCGCATAGACCACCATAAGGCCAACTGTTCTCCATGCGTGCATTTACACAAAAATGGGTCCCAATTTGATTTGTTACAAATATCTATAAAATCACAAGAGGACACCGCGCGCCTCTCTCTGATATGGGCTGGCATTCATGATGGGTTATAAGAAATGCAACATAAATTCTGTTCAATAATCATATAAATAAATATATATATAAAAAGAAAAAGAACACATGAAGCATAATAAAACCATTAACATAAAATATGTGTGTAGGTCGGTCGCAACTTTTTTAACACAAGAATATCTTTTGGAAGAAGAGAAAAAAAAAAAAAAATTAAAAAGTTTCATTATTAGAAAGGTATCTTTGCGTAGGCGAACCTGCGTTTTCGGTTATTCTTTATTCTGATGATGTTCCATTACCACATTACCATTATTATAGTCTTTTTATTAATGACTTTGTTAACACCTTGTATGTACACCTTCTAACCTCTTGTGTTTTTGGTAATACAAAATATTATTGACTGGTGCAGTGTGTATACACCACCGTGCACATTCATTTTTGTTGTTATTTAATTTCCATATATGTAAAATGTTGTTCTTTGATTCTTGTCACCTGAGGCTAGAGGTTTCATAAAAAAAAATATTAATTCAGATTTGATAGCAAAAAAAGGTGTGAAAATTTACGAATCCTGCACTATACTCAATAATTAAGTAAAAAAAATTAATTTAATTTAATTTAATTTAAAATGCAACAAAATATATTCTAGAGGCGTACAGTGTTATGATACCGTAGAAGGTGCCCAGTGCGGTTCCTGTCCGGCAGGATATGAAGGCGATGGCAGAACATGTACATTTGTTTGCCGTAATAATCCATGTGGCCCAGGTATTGCCAATAATAATCCTATTGTTATAACACCGTAGTTTTGTATGTTTATAATTAGATTTAAGTTTTCTTTTGGCTTTGTATATTTTATTTTAATTACATTTAGTTTTTTTAAGGCACAAATTATTTGCAATGTTTTATACAACACCCACTGAATTGATATTTTAAAATAATAAATAACAATAATCTATAATGAACGTAACTAACACACTTTTTTAGATTTTCATCATAAATGTTAGCACTAATATTTACAAAAAATAAAAAATAATAATCGCACAAGACTGTTCGGCTAACATTGTATTGACTATAGAAAGGGTTATCTTATAGAACCAGAGAAAATATCGTTTTTTTCTAATTTTTTTTAAATTTATAGTTAGATCATGCAGAAAATGTATAAAGTGTAAGAAAATAAAATAGATTCTCTTGTATTTTTATACCATGCTACTAACTATAACAAGAAATTAGGTAAAATCCCATTAAATCGTACGAAGTCCTATAAAATTTCACAAAATCCTATAAATTCTCATGAAATCCGCAAAAATTCCATGCCATTGCGAAATCACATGAAGTTTTCACGAGATCCATATCTAAAACAATGTAAAAATAATTCTTAATATTTAAAATATCTCAAAATCCGTGATACCCGTCAAAATTTCTTACAAGAAACTCTTTCTCGTTGATCAGTTGCTGAAATTTCTAACACAATTTAAGTAAATTTTTTGGATGCACTTTATATTCAAAATATACTAGAGTTTGCACGGTTCGGTTAACCGGAAACCGAAACCGCGGTTTCCAGCTTATCAAACTGTAACCGAAAACCGCT
>JANSTT010011790.1:1758-23963 GCA_026745375.1 Platyura marginata | reverse complement strand
TATATATATTTTATTTTAATAACTTTATTGTTGTTGTTGTTTTTGTATATATATATTCAAATATTACTATATATTATTCATTCAGTATTTTATCAGACAGCAGAGGACGCGCGTTGTAGATATCTCGACTGCTGACAGTAGACTGAATTCTTGGCTTGATTCAAAGTCAATCTGCCCACCTGTACGAGAATGCGACAGCATATGTCCATATAAAAATATCGGAAAAACATAAACACGCAACATGAAAATACCGCACTATATAATATTTTGTATGGGATATAGTACGGTTTGGTCACATGAAATAGAAATACTGTTTTTGTTTGGATAGAAAATTTGTGTTATCTCTATCGTGGTCGCAATGGTACGAAGAAAAATTCGTATCCATGATTTTGTTGTTTTTTTTTTTTTTCCATTTCGTAGAGAGTGTGAAAACGGAAAATTTCTATGAAAATATGTGGACAGAGAGCAACAGAGACGCTCTTTCTCCTTTATTTCTCTTGTTTGTGCTCTCTATTTTCTCCTCTATAATAGAGAGAATAGAGCGTAATGCAAGGCTTTTGTACATAACTACATATAATGCTTTTGTGGATGTGGTGTATCTCGAAAGCTATCTGGCTATATGGGAAAAACTTCTTCGAGTACTTTTATGGATTTTATATTGTTGTTTCAATGGTAAATGTGTTATTGTTGCTTGGATAGTAGTGGAGTAGTACATTTATGTGTCATGCCAACGAAAAAAAAAAAATAAAGAAAAAAAGAAAAATGTATCTGAGAATAAATGAACGTCTGTGTGGCGGTGGTGGGAAGCGGCAGATACACAAGTTTAAAGAGAATTTTTAAATTGATTTGTCATATTTTACGTATAAAATGGAAATTATACGGTGCATGATAAATTAATATATGTACGTTGGTAAAGGTAAGGTACAATATATGTACAGTACATATAATATGAGAAAACGTACCGTTTATTAATTTGACATATGATTATTTTTAGATTTTGAATTTGGCAGATAATATTTTGTTCAAATTAATTCATGATCCATTAGGTTATCGAATCAATCAAAAATAATTTTGAATTCAAAATCAGTGAAAATTGGATGATAAATTTGTCTCGATACTAAAGTAAAAAAAAATAAATTTATACTCATAGCAATAATCTTACTTACATGAATTTATAAGATAATAAATAAATTAAAAAATATATTAAAATCGCTCTAAAATTAGCATATATTAGCGTTTCCCAAGCCATTTTTTGAGGGGCCACCGATCTTACTTATTAACAAAAAATTGAATTGTAACCAAATATTTATAAACCAAAACAAATTCAATAGAATATTACACTATATGGAAGGGGACTTACAGTTTTTAAGGTGGAATCTGAACCACCCGCTCAGAAATAAATAGCCCAGAATAACTTTCATTAAAATATTCGCCTCAAGAAAACCTGTCGTATGGTCTTTTACTTCTAATGTTAATTTGTAATAGAATTTTAAATGAATTTTCTCAACTCAATATTAATCTGTATTAAACCTCGGAAAACACCTTTAGTTTGTATAATATACTATGTATATAAGTATATACTGATGTATACAATCACAACAACAACAAAAAACTAAAAATTAAGCGCTTTTAAGCCGGACGCAATTAAAAAACAACATTAGAAATTTAATATCCCGCCGGTATGCCTATGTAAGTGAGTGTGAACAGAAAATTGTGTTAAAAAATTTAAAAAAAAGAATTAACAAACTCGATGCAAATAATCTGAAAGAATGGTGTGTAGGATTACAATTAACGACTCTAAATGAGGTATATAACTACACACAGTGTTCGTTCTATTATTTTGTAGTAAATTGTAATTATATTATGTGATAAAAAAAAATCTAATTTAGAAATGATTTATTTTATATACAAAGAAGTACGTAAACGAAATTCTCTATATTAAAGCTTAAAATCTTCCGAAGAACTGTTTCGTTCATATATGTATGTAGGAGAGAATGGGGATAGTTGGTACATGGGGCTAGTGGTGCAACACAAACGCTGTCCAAATAATAGTTGGAATATTTTTTTGCTTGAATAGCTTTTGCCAATAACTAAGTTGTCAGTAAATGTCAGATGAATTTTATTCGAGTTGTTCGATTTGTTTTGTGCTAAAAAGTGTATATTTGCTGATAAAACGAAAATATTAATTGTTTTTTCCAAACATAATATCTTGAGTATCTTATATTTTAAAGTAAATTTTTAAGTGCAATTGAATATTTTATTTGTTTATTAATGTAATCTATTTTGCTATTAAAAAAACTCAATTATTTTTGGTGGGATATTATATAACCCTAAATTTTGTCCACGGGGGCTACTTTTTGGTATATGACAATAGTTAGTACAGGTGTAACTAACTACAAAAACTAACCGCAGTGTTATTGAAGAAGCAAAAAGCTGCCGAATATGCGACGAAGCTTCCACCGATGTACAATATATTCATTTTGCGTTAATATGGGCGCCAGGGGGGTATCAATTTTGTATGAGAAAAGGTATTTTACAAAATTTGACAAAAACATTTCCCTAATTATTTAATAATTTTCGTCCAAAGATAATATTGTCATTCAAAAAATTTGTGAACCTTAAATGTTAAAAGTTTTATTGTTGTTTTTCCAAATAGCACTTTCGAACGAAGAAAGTGGTATTTTTTGGCTGGAATCTAGGCCAATTTTAAGCACAACTTTATTTGTTGTCGATATTTCGAAAATTCTTTATTTTCTTTTTCAAGGCTTGTCAGTATACAATCTATGGGAAAGTTTAATTGTTCTGATATGCCGAAGACTAGATACATGAAAAATAAGTTCATTGGATCATTTAATATAATACAAAAATATGTAAAAATTGTACCAACTATCTCCATTCTCCCCTACCTACCTACAAATATATATAAATATGTATATATATATGTGGATACTTACAAAAGCAAAAAATAAATTAAAATCCATTAAGTGTAATAGCTAAAGAAGAGAGTATCATTTTCTTTACAGGTAAGAGACGTATTCCTGAAAATTAAAATAATAGATATACCGCATTGGTAGATCAGTTGTTATGACTCCGTAATACGCCAGTTTGTGTGTGAGATTCCGGTCTCGATAAAAAATTTCCGAAAATCCTTTCTTGAAACGAAAATTTCGATAGAAGGTTTTTTGAATTATTATTTGTAGATCAGATTCTATCATTTAAAAAAAAAATGTAGGTCTAGGGTATTATTATATGAATGTAATTATTATCCCATAAGTTAATTAATTAATTAAATAATTCTTAAACACTAAATAGTTACTAAATATCCATTAAATTTTAATTCATATGAACTACTTTGTTCAAACTGATATAAAGTTAATTGGCATATTTTATGATGATTAAATAATAAAATAATTTTATTATTACCACGTAGGTATTTATGCTTAAATTGAAATTGATTTATAATTAGCAATCATCTAAAATATCAATTTATTTATAAATGTAGATATATAAATATATATATTTGATAACTTAAATATATGTATATATGTATGTATGTGTGCCTAAAGGTATGTAATTTTCGTATATGGCTGTAGTAGAGAAATTATTCAATTTAAATTTAGTAAAACCACATTTTTTCTTATTTTCTGTACATACGAGTAAATACCTACATATACGAACGGCATCATATTAGGTATGTATATAGAATAAAAAAATACCTGCTGCAACATTAAAACATAAAATGAGCAGGATGTTTAGCGGCATCCACCTTTACAATGACAGGTGTCCTATTATTTAAAAATAAAAAAAAAAAAAATAACAAATTGTGCAGCAGACATGAAATCGGATGTCCTCCTTTATGTTAATGTTAAATAATATAATTTGTGTAATGTTGTTATGGCTTGTAACTAACGAAAAATTCATTATCATTAATTAAAATTTTAAATTTAATTAATTTTTTTCTTTCTTATCATCAGTTACTTGTAAAATACTTAAATATTATGTTTTGTTTTTGTGACCGAATAAAAAAACGAGGCTCTACGAAATTCGTCAGTTCATTTTATTTTTAGGGAAGGTTACGTTAGGGTGGTGGTGCTTAAATTACACCCAGCAAAGACCACTTTTTTGGGTCCATAGCTATTCCACGTTTTTACTGTAGCTCTGTTTAACATTTTATCTCAATTGACATGACAATCTCTTTTTGTGTGGAACAACTGCAGCACTTGATGTGTTTCCTTTTCTGGAAACCTTACAAATGCTCGCCATTCCACCGCCACTCTTTAAGCATTGCCATTCTTGAGAAAATTGCAACTATTTAGATTGTTTTTAAGTGCAATTTAACCACCCGGCCTCAGATTCACATCAACAAGCCAGAGAAAAACACATCAGTCGGTCTTGAACCCGGGACCTCCTGCTCCAAAAGCAACCACTCCTTCAACTGAGCCATTTGGTCGGTTTAAAGAGGGAAACTAATCTTAATTAATAATAAATGAATAAATTTGAAAATAATAATAAAATTCCTCCTGAAAAGAGAAGACGGCGTTTAGAGGCAAGCGAATACAATTTATTCAAGGAACATTTTTTTCTAAGGGATTTTCTCTTAGAGTCAAACCAACCTATTTTTGGTTTTCTTTTCTAATAGAATAAATTTTATATAGAAAATTCTTCGAAAATGTTCCAATCCTATTCGATTTTTCGAATATTGTGTTAAATTATATTTAGAAGCAGACA
This sequence comes from Platyura marginata, assembly GCA_026745375.1. Lineage (NCBI taxonomy): Eukaryota > Metazoa > Arthropoda > Insecta > Diptera > Keroplatidae > Platyura > Platyura marginata. The sequence continues at coordinate 19,235 of JANSTT010011790.1, read as the reverse complement.
AATACCTGAGACTGAGAAATCATCGCCGTTCATACCAACAACCTGTTGTAGCCAAATTCTCGATAAATTAAATAATAAAAAAAAAACCAAAAATGTTTACAGACACATTTAAAGAAGCCATCTGCTTACATAATAATCCAATACCATTATTTATATAATTTTTTGTTTTTTTATATTATTATCACAATTTTACCCATGATCTTCATCTTCATTTATAACATTGTACAATTGCACATGACCTTTGCTTTTTACCATTTTACACAAGACTTCGAGACCATTATAAACCGTGTGTTCATTTATATGCTTATATTACCACGAAGAAGCATATGTTATAGGTAAAGACTACTACCTACTATTTTGTATGATAAATATATTATATGTATGGAAGAGGTAAAGGAGTACATATTATGACCACATTCAGACATTCACCTTTATTATAACACTATATAGGATGGTGCTCCACAATAATATTTGGACAATGAGAAAATAACTTTTGTAAACAAGTATAAGTCGGAACATTGGGATTAATGATACCTACAGGTAAAGGTAAAGAGTATAATATTGTGTTGGGTTGATGAATATAATATAAAGTTTCTTAAGTTTTGCTATATAGAAGTTATACGGTGTAGTGGCAGTAATACCATCAACTATAATGGAATTTTGTAAGTTTTCATTCTAATTTTATTTAATTGGTTTATCCAAAGGTTCTAAATGGCCCATAATTAATTATATATATATGCCATACCTATGTGTATCTAAAGGGATTAAAGATATGAAGATAAATTAAACAAATAAATTAATTATGATTTAAGCAAAACGTACAAACTTTGGTTTTTTAGCTCCCATAACATATTTTTTTTATTATTTAACCTTTAGCAACATATTTTATCGACAAATTTTCTGAATGTAGCAAAGTTTAACAAAAAAACAACAAAAAAGTCCTTTTTTATTACGTATTATTTAAGTTAGGTTAGATGAGGTTAGGAGGGGCCTGTAGGACTATTGACCCTTCACCCCTGAGACCTGAAAGATCTATTGTAGATGCCCCTTATGTTGTTTAAATGTCCTCGTTTAGCGAGGTGTTATTAGGGAATTTTTTTTTTAGCACACTTTTTTTTTAGTTACTTTATTGATGCTGCCTTGCCCAAGTTTATCAGCTTAGTCAGACAGTCCCATACAAACTTAGATTGGACTTTGCTTTGAGTGTTGCCTGGTTGTTATTTAAGAAAATGTTTTAATTTGGCGCCTAGATAAAGTGCTTCATTTTTTTTTTTTTTATTGATCTCTCCCAATCTAAAAAATGCAATGGAAAATTCAACCACAGAGTACTTTACACCTATGCGGATGTATACTGTACAGATTTTAGATTTGTCCACTAAATTAATTAAAAGGGATAATTTGATAGTAGAAAAAAATACAAAATAATAATATAGCCTCATAAATATTATAGGGGGTCTAAATAGCGGACACTAACCTCATAGGAATTTTATTACACCCCTCAAAATCGAGGGCGTGTTTCATGTATTAAATACACGAGTATTTTCAATCGAATCTACCATTTTAAGAACATTGCATGATGGATTTAAGGTCAAAAACATTTTCGATTTAATTCTATAAACGTTTAGCTGTACAGTATTAATTTATGTTTATTTGAGTTAGGCGTATTATTCCAGTCTTTTACTTATTTTAAACGAAATTAATTATCCTTCCTCTTTATCAGAAAAAGGTAGAAAATACCCATTTTCTCAAATAACCTACGCCTACTCTCCATAATCTTTATACGGGTTACTGGGAATATTGTATTAATTTACAGTAAATCAAGTTTTATTTTTCTACTTATTGACGAAGAAGAAAAAAGCTTTTACCGGCAAAGATCCCATAAAAAAAAATTAATTTTTGGGATTTATTATCGAAAAACAACATCGACAAATAACGGTACCTTTGACAACCATCACAAACATACAAATACACAACAATTTTACTGCGTCTGCGCAATATCCAATGGAAAAATATTTATTTTTTTTTCAATTGCGTTTTTTAATAAATAATGTGGAAAAAAAATTTAAAACTATACTTTACTTACAAATTAAAAACAAGTAGCGCGCTGCGCCTCCTGACCAAATGTCGTATACTTAATTTTATACACTAAAAATCTTCCTAATATAAGGATTTTGTCCAGTACATATAATTTTCCTAATTCATTTCATTTCACAATTATTTGAAATCATTTTTGTTCTATTTCAAAGATTCAGGCACAAAACACCACACACCACTCAAACGTTACAACTTTCTATAACACCCCGTTATTCATGTCAATCAAAAAATGTCTACCCTTTTTTCTAGTGTTTGATTTTTTCAATGTTTCCAATTACACTTTTCAATTAAAAATACTAAAAACCTTAGAATTACTTATTCACTTAGTCTAAATCACGAATATTGATATGTTTTGGTTGCAATTTTAAATAAAAAAACTCCGAAATGGCAGGAGGCTCTCGTCCAAAGAGACAATGCGTGTTGACTGTAAAATATGGCGTCAACGGGCTTGCGCATTACATTGCATTGGGGATATGGATTTGAAATGGTTTCTAAGAATTGGTTTTGCAATTTTAATAATATAATGGGGGGGAAATTGGGCATATATACTGTATACTGTTTTTCGATCAAATATGTTCCTGTTTGCTATTGTGGTGGTATTTTCAAGTATAAATGGAAGACATAATTAGAATAAGGACCATGCGGCGCGGTATATTTGAATCAATTTTATTGTTATTATATTGATAAAACAATTTAAATATAGAAAAAAAAAACAAATTTGGTTGTTACCGAGTATATTTTATATTTGGCTATAAATATTATATGAGCTACTAGTACCAGATGACTCATAAATCAATAAAACAGAATATGTTATAGAAAATATATATTCAAATTTGAATTTTTTGAATAAAATTGTGAGTTTTGAGAAAATGGCGATACTGTAAGATAATATAGTAACGGTCACACAAATATAGGGAGAGCAAAATCAATTCAACCATAAATCTAATAACACAATCTATGAATGGCGCATTGCATACAGCAAGGTACATTGACCGCCATTTATTTTATACATATGACGTCATAACATTTGACCATTTTATTTTATTTTATTCAAATTGGTCTAAATACTTTCTCGTAATGCCACCCTCCGCTTAAAATTATAACTGGTCCTTCTGTAACAGTCTATCGCTAAACCGTTTTATTTAAAGATATTTAATGATATATTTACAAACTTTCATTTTTAACTAGCAGAAGTAATAGTTTAGAAGGTTTTGGGTTTTGGACACTGGAATTTTCTGATCGAAGGGGTGTTATAGATGAGACTGGCAACAGGCACTTGTAAGTCTTCATCTATATCGCGATTCACCCAGTGGTGAATATAGAATTATTGATCTCATCATCATGGGATTTAAATTTGTGACGTAATGGTCAAGTGAATCCAGTGACGGAGCCTGAGAATTATTGATCCCATCATCATGGGACTATTTTGAAAATGGAAAAAAAGTTGTGTGTTCACCGAACTCCTTGACCGTTTTTTCGGGATTTTTAAGGTCCAAACATTTTAAACAAGAAATTTTATCACTTTTTAAAAAACCGCCAAAAAAACGGTCAAGTTGTTTAGTAAACTGTCAATTTTTTTTCATTATCTTCCATTGAAATTACGTTAGTTTTTTTTAAAAATAGTCCCACGATGATAGGATTAATAATTCTCAGGCTCCGCCACTGGATTCACCATTACGTCACAAATTCAAAATGACGATGGAATCCTTTTTTATTCAGCTATGAGCCATTCATATACGTATTACTACAATACGTAATGTCGTTTCAAAACGTTGCCCCTAAAGCCCCTGATTATGAAAGAATTTCTAAAGAATGATGAAAATATGTCACCGAAACCTATACCTTTAATTTAAATAATTAGGTCAGTAGGGGATAATTATATGAATAAATGAAAAAAAAAAAAATTGACATATTCCTCTATATGTACCAATATCAACCAAATAACCGTACACTTAATGATTCATAATGTGATTTAGCATTACCAAATATTTACCCTAAACCATTATTTATTTAAGCTTAATTTGCTATATTTAATTCAATTAGATATACAATTTCAATTCTAATTCATATACAATTGTAATTATATAATCCAATGTGATGAAGATTTAAAGCTCTACCATATCCTACAGGTGACAATAATAATTTGCCTTCCGGTTCATATTATATGTATATAGAGTTAATATCCGGAATTTAAATAGTCACCCGTTCAGAAATATATCCAAAATTTATCATTATACGAGTATTTATGATAATAATATATTTTAATTATTATGCACAAATTTTTGGTTAATTCTAAAAAATCATTAGTTTAGATCGAATTTTAAATTTTATTTGATCGGAACCGATCGAGCTTAGTCAAAAGTCAATCTTATCGTTGTGAAAAACAACAAAATTTTATGACCAATCTCTTTTAAAAAATGTAAGGATAAAGACTTCTCAGGGGCCTAATTATGAAATGCGATGCGCAATAATACAATCGAATCGGACGCCCTGTCGAATGTTTTGGTATTATGAAATGCGATTATCGAACATATTAAAGCTACAGACACAATGCACCGCACCGTCCCATTATGGTACGTTCAGTTTAGCTCAAATTTAGCACCTAGTCACAATGACACCGTTCCGTTACGACAATATCAAAATTATAAATCAAGTTCCAAAATATTAAAAAAAAATACAAAAACATCGTATTGTCAAAAGGTTAAAAAAGTTTATTATTTTTATTGATTATTTTCTCAAATCGGATAAAACGTATCACTACACAGTTTTAAAAGCCAAATTGAGGTTATGTGTTCCGTTCCATCCTGTTCAATTTTAATTTTTGACAACTCTCGACGTACCGTTCCATTCCGCTCCGTTCCGTTCATTGTGACATACCTTCCGTAAAGCCTATGCATGCTATATGTTGACATTTTCAATATTTAAAAACGGAGTGGAACGGTGCGGCGCATTGTACCCGTAGCCTTACGATGCGTTTTTCATTTCGCTCGTATTATTAAATGCGGTTTGTCCACATCGAACAATGTGGCGCAGTAAAATAGTTGCACAAATTACATTACTTTTAGTAAGCCATTGAAACTGATCATCGACATAAATACGAATAATTGTGAAAAAAAACTGTTTGGAGGTTATTAATGCGCAGCGCATTTTCTAATACCTAAAACGAATGCGCATCGCACCTGAAAATCGAACAAAAATGCGGTTCGCGCAGAAACGAATCGAATTTTATAAATTGACTTCTTCAACGCATTTTTTATTCCATTTGTTCCATTGTTCCATTTGAAAAATTGTATTCAACAAAACAAACTAAATTTGAGTATAAATCCATATACCAAGGGGATGCTATTATAATTTAATAATATCTTACTCTATAGGAGACTATAGACTACAAGAACAGGCTTCGTCCTTCATATTTATGTTAAAAAAAAGAAGAACAAAAACAAAAAACAGCGAAAAGTTGTTAATAATTTTATCGTTGAACTTTTTGGTCTTCTTTAAAAAAAATAATCGCCAGGCATCAAGACAACTTTTGTGGCTGAGCATAAAATTTATGTTTTAAAACTCCAAACTCTCTAACTGAATCTTTTTCATATATATTTACACATAATAAACGATGAGTATCAATTCTAATTATCATAAAATTTGCACAACATTACATCAGCCTGAAAAGAGTAAATTTTAAATAATATAAGAAATGCGTGTCTGACCCTCTTCAAGATTTCCCTAACTTCTTAGACAGTATAATGATTTAATACTAAGTGTCAAGAAAATATATAAAAGACAACAACAACAATATTAAGAACAAACAAAAAATATATAAAATCTCTTTATCACTTTAGCTTTTGTTTTATATTGTTTTTAAATCTTAAAATTCAAAAACTTAAAAATTGCTTAAATAACAAAATCACTTTAGTAGGTTATCCTTATAGACATAGATAGAAAGAAAGCAAAACGCGAGCTCACAGAAAATGTAGATTAAAATACCATCCTAATTTACATTTAGATGGAAATATAATTACCCAAATGTTTGTACATCTTGTTTGCTTCTATAAGCATGACAAGTGGGGGGGGGGTGACTTTCTAAATGGGATCTATTCTTTTCAAACGTTTTCCATCTGTTTCCAAGAAAACAAACGCAAGGATTTGTTTATACTACACGTATAGTTGTTTATTATCCATGAGTGTGTATGTATGTGTATGTGTGTGTGTGTTTATTCATAATGGCATTGTTTCGAACAAACGATTCTTTCATACTAAGGTGTATGCGCCTCTGTTTCTGCTATTCACTTCAGGCGAGTGTCTACTCCACAGCTACATATAGTTATAGTACCACTCGTGTGTTATTTTTGTATATAGGGTTGCCAACAATTGAAATATCTAACAAGGCATAACTAGGGAATATTATTCTTAATCGTTTATGATCACAAATTGCAAATTTCAAATTTACTGGCATTTTCCGGGCTAATTTGTGGTTCTCATTGTTTTACTCAAGATTTTGTTAGAGAATATTTTTGTGCCGGTCTCCGCCGTAGCTACACATTCTATCGCTCTTTACTCTATAAGACTGGATTATACAGTATGTTGCCAATAAACTTGTGCCACTAATATATTTCTGAGAAAATGCTTTATATTTTTGTCATTTTTAATTGAAATTTTATGAAATTTTGGAAAAACTGTCAATGATATACAATTTTCCAGTTTGTCCAGGCCGTAGTTTTCCTAGAGTTCTTAGAATTTTGCCTGAGAGTCAACAAAAAATTTTGTTTTTAATCAATTTTTATGACTATCCGCAGAACAGTTTCGCGATGTATGCCCAATTTTTTAGCAAACTCTCTATATGACAGAAAATTTGATTTTTTTTAACTCAGCTACAATTAATTTTGTGCTTTCTGAGACATCTTTTCCCCCTATTTCTGAGAATTTACATAATCCCACTAATTTTCTTATATTGGATTAATATTTTCACTCCAATTTTAATTTCTTTATAGAAAACAAGCTTTACTTATTAAAAGAAAAAAAAAATTACGATGAACGAACAGAGACACAATGGTACGGGAAATAGTTGACGAATACTTCTAATCCAAATCTATATTGATGGTTTTTCCAAAATTTCAAAAAAATTCAATAAAAAATGACAAAAATAGAAACATTTTTTCAGAAATATACTGGTGGCATAAGTTCATTGACAACATACTGTAGTCTCTCATTGTGTGGCTATCCTTTCGCTATATATTTGATTTTAATATTGACACTCTCTTTGAATATAGTTTTTAGATTTTCCTTAGTTTTATTTGAAAACTTTCAAAGTATCTTGTGGAACATTTTCCAATCCTAATAGAATCAAAAAAGGAACTAGAGACAGCCTGATCGAATTTAGTTTGTTTGAGGTTTGACAACCCTAGTATATAGCACAATATATAAAGGTAAACCTCTACTTCGACGTCTCCTTTTTTTTATCTTTGTTTTACATAAAATATTTTGTTGCTTATGTTTTCTTGCGCACATCTTGGTGGCTATATCTATAATATGAAGAATAGATTTTATATATTTTTAAATCTCTAGATTTTTTTTTTTTTTAACTGAATAATGTAAACATGGATTTGGTTGAATGAGATTTGTGTAAATCATCATACGGATAGGTACTTACATACATCGAATATATAGAGTATCAAATCGTTATTGAATAATCGATGTGATGTACACAGAATCTCTGAAATATGGAACTCATTTTATTGGAATATCCACAAGTAGCTTTATTGAAATTTAAACTCTTTGTCTTCTCATCACATTTACAATATTTTGAAAAAAAAAACATCTTTAGTTCAAAGGTTATTCAAAGTTTAAGCAAATTTGAGTATAATACTGTAGTAGATTGTACTGACCAATGAACGATCAAGGCAAACTGTATACACCTCATTCTTTTTTAATGCGATTATCGGTTCCATCAGATTTTAGATTTAAATCTAATTAAGTAAAGCAATCGCGCCAAAAAAAAAGATTCGTGCAACACTAACAAATCGCGGTAGAGTTAATTCGCGTAAAAATAGGTCGCGTATAAAAAGGATTAGGTGTCATTGATTGATTTTATTAATAAGACTGTAATTATTGAATTATCTAATCACAATTTATTATAATCCTGACAATAACTATGTACAAACAACTACATCAGAAGTGGGATAACACCAGTCTGGAAAAATAATGGATAACATTATTCAAATGAAAAAGGAACTGGAAATATCTCAATAATTTCAAAAATTATTGATAAAGGAAAATTAATTATTAAAAAAAGAGAACAAGACTTGGCCGATAAGGAAAAATAACTTTAGTTTGGAAAATTCTTGTAATTTAGATATAAGTAATAAATATTTTTGTTCGAGATTATTCCTGAATTTTCTGTGGATGAGAGAATATTAAAATTAATAATTGTTGGGAAATATCCTACATCCTACAAACAACTACAATACATCTCTGACAATACCTATAAAACAGGTGTAAAAATGCTACACACCAAAGTGATACAAGAGGGAACAAATACGTAGCTACAACCCTAATAGAGTCCTGTGCAATAGATCCCCGCAGATAGCAGACAATGAGGAGCAGCTACCCAGAACACCGAGATCCACCTTAGCCCAGCTAAGATCAGGATGGTCACGCTCTCTAAACAACTACCTTAACATAATCAATTCCGAAATAGAAGACAAGTGTCCATCCTGTAATGGATCATCCCACGATGTCCATCACTTGTTCAGCTGCCCTCAGAACATAATGCACCTGACAACTAGGGATCTCTGGCTCAACTCAACCAGGGTTGCGGAATTCCTAGGATCCTATCGCTACAACAACAACAACAATACATACTTTAATTTAAATCATAGGTCGCCAAATGCCACTCAATTTACTCAAAACCAATCGCAGACATATTTGTTTTCATATACACATCTATTTTTCAAAATACGAATACGCAATAAAGGAAGAAGAGAAACAATACAAAGTGTGTAACACAGTCTAAATTTTATTTTGTTGGTTCCAAGCCCAAATTATTTGTGGAGGAGGCAATGCACAAATACAAATTGGTTTGAAGACCTCTGCTTTAAATAATTGTTCTGACCAAGCGTCTGCAGCGATTTTATTCACCTAAACAGATATAATTTAATCAACAAAGAAAGAAAGAAAATATTTGAATAGGAAAATATTTTTATTTTTTTTAAGCGACTTCACCAAGTTTTATGAAAATCAAAAATGATGAGTCTAAAAATAGCAAAAAGTAGAGAAAATGGCTTAATTTCGGTTAATTTGGATAATTTGATAATTCTTACATTAAGCGACTCTTATAATTTTCAAAATAATTAAATAGTCCTGTAAAATTTTCCAAAAGCAAAATAATTACGATCATAAAAAAAAAGAAAAAAAAAACGTCGACATTGTGTGTCTTGTAAGAGAAAAAAGGGGTTTTTTTTTTGGTGCCGAAATTTCGGTGGTAATTTTGAACATTATTATGTATTAAACTTATTGAAGCTTGAGATGAGAGGATAATAGCATGCTTCCATAAGATTTACTTTAACCTAATCACCCCTTAGCGAACACGTTTCTGATTAAGATGGAAATCTTTCTTATAACACAAATTGACGCCACATTTTACATAAACCTATACATATTGATGGTATAGGTATGGTAGGTGTATCCGTATAGGTAAAATATAGGCAAAGATATAGGTAGGTTGATATCGAAATGAGACTAATATTTTACCTACATGCTGTGTTATATCAACATTAATAAATCGCTTTACCTCGTTTACCCTCGTAAACTTATGGGATTATCGATCAAATTTAAAACATATATTAGATATATATATATATACATACATATATACATATAAAAATATGTTGCCCAAAGTGAAAAGTTTTTTGGAATATTATTTTTGGGGTTGATATTGAAATAATATCCCCCTATACAAGGAATTTACCTCTACATACCTCTCTATATCTATAAGAAGTTGGGTTGATTTTAGTAAATTAAAGGAAATAGTTTATTGTCAATGTTCTATATCTCTACATTTCTTACCTTCATCTTCAGTACACAATAAGTTTATACTATCGGCATAACTATACAAGACTAGAAAAAGGATACATATTCGATAAAATGATTTTCAGTCGGTCGCTCCTTTTCTTATCAATAAATGGAGATTATTATTTATATAAATAGTAAAATCAGTAAGGACAAAATAATTGGCTACGTCGATTATAATATACCCATATGCGTACGTATTTATTATCTATCGCTTAGTTCTTATCTATTTTTTTAGAAATAAATTTTTAGTATCATTTCCAGTGATTTTTGGTAAACAGTAGAATCTCGCAAACTCGAACAGAGTAATTCCACAACTGTTCGAGTTTTCGAGAGTATATAAGATGTATTAATTTAAGCAAAATTCTGGATAAGTCAACACATATGTTACTATAAATAAATTAAAACAACATTTGGTCCTTGAGTCCTTGTAAAACGATAGAAATTTAATATTTCTCCAGAAACTCTTATGTTTTGGGAGCTTTTGTTTAAAAACCACTGTTGAACATGCATACACAACTGCAGCGCGATTTTTTCTAGGAAACGCAAAAAACATATAAATAACAGTTCGAGTTTTCGAGAGTGGTTGTGTAAAGTTGTGTTCGACTTATCGAGATTTAGAGCGTTCGACTTTTCAAGATTCTACTGTATTTACTACGGAACATACTATGGAATGTTTGAAAATGGTTGAAGTTTAAAAAGAAAAATGAAGTTTCAGTTTGGAAAATTAAAAAAAAAAAAACAAACTACGTAAAAAGCCCAATCATTGCGGGTAATCTGGATTCTAAACTCCAATTCTCTGTTTTTTTAAAAATCTTTTACTAATTTGATATATTTTTGAATCGATTTTCTATAGAAATATCAATGGATGATGGGCAATATATTTGTTTCCTAATAGATATTCAAAGTAAATAGGTAACTGGGAATAAAAAGTTCTCCGAACGATGGTCGGGTGGTTTAGGAGATATGATTTTTTAAAGTTTAACTTTTATCGAAAATCTAAGGGATATGTAAGGGAAAATTGGGAAAGACCAATTTTTTTTCCAGAATTCCAAAAATTTTGTTTTAAAATTATTAATCCTAACGTTTTGAATTGATTTGTGAAGATTTCAAGTGATTTGTATAGAACTTCCCATTTGTATCACAATCACACATTTACAATGGACCACCTGAAAATATGGCTTAAATTCTATTAATAAAACTCAACTGCAGTTTACGTTAACACTAAAGGCTTAACTCCAATCTCCCGATTTAAAAAAAAAATTATAATAAATCAGTAGTTATTACTGGCGTTGACTGAGTTTATATCCCTTATTTTCGTTGAGCTTAATTTACTCGCTATGTTAAGATTGCATTATGCGCAGGCGCATTACCCAACACAATATGTATCATAACAGAATGTAGAAAATCTTTAATATGGGGTCAAAAATTGCTTTATATATATACACATTTTCTTATAATATTTCAAATGGAAATGTAAGTTTGCAAACTAAACTTTGTATAGAAAAGAAAAACCTCACATTCCCACCTAGATTCAGCATTTAAGTAAGTATGTATATATGTATATATGTAATATAGAACTATGTATACTTGTGCAGACGTTAATAGGTACTCTCCTGTGTTTACATTCAGAGCATAGAATAGTTTTAAAAACGCAAATGCTTCAAGTTCCCACGTTCTAAAAAATTCTGCCACAGTGTATAAGAAGAAGAAGAAGAAGGAAAAAAACCTCCTTAAATACTAAACGTCATATATGTATGTATATAATATGTGTACATATATATGTATATCTATACATAAGAAGAAGATATTTAACTTTTTGTAGTTTTCCTAGATGAGAAGAATGTTACAACAAAGAAAGGTAAAACAAGCTTCAGGCAAATTGAAATATAAAAGAAAATTACTAAATTTAAGCCATTGGATGAAATGGAGTTGTTTGACTGAACAAGCAAATTGTTTTTCGGTTTTTCTTTTGTGTATATGTGGTCGGTTGGTTTTTTTGTTTTTTTTTGTATTTTTTTTTTTCATCTAAAATTAAACTTGTGAAACACCCACCCACAAGTGGGAGTAAAAACTATATTTGGTATTACTTTACCTTTATTGCAAAAAGTTGTTACATGCAAAAGGCAAATTATTTAATATTCCAGTTTTTTTTTTTTTTTTGTTTTTTTTTTTTGGTTTTTTTTTTTTGGTTTTTAAAAAGTGAAGCAAACCATAATAAGTGTGATGAATAAACTTTGTCTGCCCATTTCACTTTAACTTCCCGACAGTTGAAGCTCCTTTATAAACATACATGTAATGTAAAGCATTCCATAAACTTAATGGGGAACGATCTATATGTATTTTTAATGTAATCGCTTTTCTCTATGGTTAAAAAATGCTACATTCAAGCATTCAAGGTAATGTGAATGTGACTACCATACTCATATGTTATACTAAAGATTCCATACCCCTTTCCCATATAGACATAGATACCAAGAACCGGGGGTATATTAAGATTTATTTGCTGATTTGTATGTGAATATATTCACATCAAAGAGCTAGTTTAAATATTCATATTAAAATTGGGCTATTTCTTAAATCTTCATACCTTCACATACCTTCATATAAAAAATATTTTACTACCGTAAAAGGATATTATGGGATTTCTTCCCTAATTTGATTTATATGTGCTTGTTGGGTGATATATCCTCAGATATGATGAAATAGTTCTTGAAATTGTAACGTAGTGGAAAGAAAATAAATTTTTCTTTTTGAAGGGAAAGCAAAGAAAATAATGGAAGAAAAATAAAAAAAAAAAAAAAAAAAAAACTCGCTCTTAAATAGAAAATAAAATTTTCATTATTGTTAAAATTAATTTTATCAAGAGCTTTTGGGTGCTTTGAAGTATAAATAATGAGGTGTAATGGAATATCGCAACAATAACCTCTATAAGGTTGCCAATTGAATAAATCAAGGTATTGTTTCGTACATACCTTTATTTACAGTTTACACAAAGGAAAATTAATTGAACGAATTTTCAAGTTGTTGCACATTTCATTAATGTCGCATATCAAATCAAAAAAAAAAAAATGTTATTGGAATATTAAAGTTCGAAATGAGTGACGTTTATCGAAAAAGGACACCTTAAATTAGCCATTTTCACCATAAAAACCCTTAAAACGCATTTATTATGATAATATTGGGATTTAGTTTTTCTTGTTATACCCTTAAGATCTTAATCGAAGGGTATTCTAACTTTGGTACGGAGTTTGTAATGCCCCTAAATACTCATCGTAGTAAATCGAACAAAAAATAGGGGAGCATTTTCTAACTATTTTTGATATTAAACCATTCATTTAAAAAAAAGTCGGAATGTAGAAAAAATTAGTATAACAAAATGTATAGAGAATTCAAAAATAAATATTTTATTTATAGAGCAAAAAGTTCCACGACATACCGTTATGGCGCTGTAATCAATTTTATGTAATTTCTAGGGTTTTAAGCATTTACTCAAAAAATATTTGGTTTACGGAAAAAATTAATATGTAGTACAAAAATAATATAGAATAAAAAAATGAAGATTTTATTTATAGACCAAAAAGTTATACGACCAGCCGTTATGGCGCTATAATTAATTTTGTATTATTTCTATGGTTTTTAATCATTTGTATTCATTTTACCCAATATTTCTTTGTTTTTTTTCCATAAAAACGCAATATACGCCAAAAATGAAGCTTCTCGACAACAAAATGGCTACTATCGTTCTAATGTCCAAGGAATAATCTCTAGCTGCAGCACACAGACATTGATTGGAGATAACAAAGTTCCCATTTACTATGTGATATGTTATAAAGACTACACTCTAGTAGTTACAAAGTAGAGTTAATTACACAAATGAGTCCAATGGAACAAAAGTTACAAAAAGAGGCGTGGTCTTACAAATCAAATTTTTTTTTTACATTTTACATATCCCATATATGTCACGTTGATAGTTGACTTTCTTCCCATAAAAAAAAAAAATGTTGTTTGTAAAAGCAATTTCTTGTATTTTAGGCTTAACTTTAAATTATACCAATCTCCAGAAGATTTGGATATGCCTACCATACGCTTCACTTACTTTCGTGGGTAAATTTTCAACAAAAAAAAAAAAATGGAAAAAAAAAATTCTTTTCACCCAATGCCTGTTTATCGTAGCCTCAATTTCAACGCTTCTACAAAAATTTAAAAACAACATTAATGTTGTTCATCCATAAATTCAATATTATATTTGTCAGACATGATAGAAAACAGAACGGAATATAAAGCCCTTCATGTGATACCAGCGATATATATATTTTTTTTGTGCCAGTATTTTATTGAACACCCATAATACATTGCAGAGAAAAACTTTGATTGAATACTGAATGAATGGGAAAAGCTTTTGGTTGAATATTAAAAACATTTTTTTTTTTTTTTTTGCTTGACTATGCATTTTGAATTTATGTACGATTTGTTTACATAACCTTAAACTTCTATAGATTTTGTTGTTGTTGTCGTAATATACATGAATCTAGATAGATTGTATGGAGATGAAGATTTTTTAGATTTTAACTTTGCAAAAAGAATATTATAATGTAATAGCAGTGGAGTCATACAAATTTAGATCAAATAAATTGACATTAAAAAAAAGTGCAAATGTTTGTTATATCGTGCAATTTAATATATGTATGTACCTATATGTAAATATGAACTGCAGAAAAATCAAGGTGATCCAAAAAAAAAAAACAATAAAGACACTGACTTTTTTGGAGAGCACTCATTCCATTGAATATTAAGAGAATTCGCACCTGCTACCTCTACTTACTTGACTTCATATCGTACAATTTAAACTTTACCGTTATTGTCAGTCAGAGTATGAAAGAGAAAGTCACAACAACGACTCGAATGCTCCCTGGTGACAAGTAATTAAAGTGACAGATAAAGATGTTCTTACAGTTTAAAGTTCAGATAAAGGGCAATAGTATAAGGGTATAAGTAGATTTAACTCGAAATTGATCCTTTTTGGAGATATAAGTCTGTTAACATTCACAATGAGCGATATGATAGCTTCACAAAATATCTATACATATTAAGTTGAACGTCTTGAGTTTGTTTATTGAAGCTAAAATACTACGGTTTGGATTCACTGATGATTCAATATGTCAATATGATGTAGAATGCCAACCGTTAATCTTATATAGCGTATGACGAAAAAAACAAATTTCTGAATTTTCCATTAGTCTCTCGAAAATATATATTTCCACTGTACACAGTAACCATAGGCGTCCGCTCGGGGAGGCACGTGCCCCCCACAACATATTTCTCTATTTGAATAAAAATTCTGAAATTTTTAATTATTGTCGCGAAAAAAAATTTGTGCCCCACCAACAATTTCAGTCAGCGGACGCCTATGACAGTAACGTATTTGAGTTTTTTTTTTTGTCAGGAGACTTATTAATTATAATTAATTATTATCACGTTTACAGGCAGAGTTGAATCCTTATTCAACCCGGATTGAATTATCATATAAACGTGAGTCAAGTCGAAACAGGGTTTACTCGACTTCTCGACTCTACTTTTCGTACTGGGTTAAGTTGAAATTGTGTCATATAAACGCGAGTTGAATTTCAACCTTGTTTCAATTCGATTCTAACTCAATCTTTTAACTCTGCATGTAAACGTGGTATATTTCTTGCAAATTCCGGCCACATTTTAAATTAATGCCATTTATTTTCGTTTCTAGAGTGAAAATTTAAGAAAATTATTTAACATTTTAAATAATAAACATACCATCGAGTTATGTGCATAATTATTTTGAACTTCATTTTTAAATAACGATTTTGATAAGAAACTATAGGCATTTCGGCTCATTTAATCCATACAGAAAAATTAAACAAAAAAATTTTCCCTATACATACCACATTATAACTACTATATTACGTACATGTACGAACATCTAATAGAATCGGTATATTATACGCATATGTATACATATTATTATAGGTAACAAAGCAAAAACAAATCATAAAATATTTTAAAATATGCTCATGTTAAGTTCCATTAAAGTATATACTTTAGGTTGCGTGACTGCGGGTGCCATGCTGAATATTTTATAGAAGAAAAAAAAAGTTTTATTAGAGAACTTCAAGATTAAATATTATTTATATATATTATATTTTTTTTTTTTTATTTCATTTATTGTGTTTTTCACGTATATGTAGCTATGTATTTAATATAAGTTCTGTGTCCTATATATGTAATTATATATTTGTATAACTAAAATCGTTAAATTTATGTAACACACTATAGGTTAAGCTCGTATTTTACGAAGAAATCTTAAAAATACAAATAAAATATTTTTTGGTTCAAATTCAAACATCTATTACCGGAGTAATAATGAACAAAAAAAAATTTAATTTAATTTATAAATGAAAATATTATCGATGTAGGATGCGTTTATATTGAATTATCGATAATTTTCTATATTTTTGTAAAATGCACCGTTAAATGCTCAATATTTTTCAATATATTTCGATATTTTTCAAACGTGATCTGCCAAATTCTGCTATTTTTCAATATTCACTTAATTGTCAAGAAGTGTCAAATTTTTCAATATGGCTGACGAATATTTGGAACCAGTTTTTCTTGAAAGCAATACTAAAGAAAAAGACAAAGTTGCAGTTGAAATGCAATGTTAAAACAATATTTATGTCTAACCTAAATAAAACTTTTATTTTCTTTGACGTCATATAGAAAATGTGTGGACACTGCATGTCCATTGCTCTATATATCCGGTATTGGTGTGACCACTTTTGATATTGTTACTGATAAAACAAAAACCAAAAAACTTTGGTATTGTAAATCGAAAAAAAACCCTTTTTCCAACCCGCACATACCAATGCAATAAATATTTTAAATCGTTTGAAAATAGTTGAAAAGTTGTTCTTCAAAGATCTGATCTTTTGGTCTAAGGCTAAAGTCTAATATCTAATATCCTGTGGATTCATACATATGTTCAAGAACAGAAGAGAGCAATATTATCCTAAAGAGGTATGGGAAATTGAACGTTCTTAATAATTAGGGGGGTGTTGTTGGAGGTAGGAAAAATGTTTGATTTAATATTAAGAATGATGAATGATGCCACCTCTACTAATTTTTTTCCCACCTTACGTATACATTGTCTGTTTTCTATTACTGATTCAAACCTTTTTATACTTTTGCTACCATTTACTTTAACTTCCTTTCCTTTCCTTTCCTTTCCTTTCCTTTCCTTTCCTTTCCTTTCCTTTCCTTTCCTTTCCTTTCCTTTCCTTTCCTTT
>JANSTT010011779.1:0-23963 GCA_026745375.1 Platyura marginata | reverse complement strand
GTTTATTTGTAGCTGAATCTGGGACAGGTTATTTAAATGTTAATTGAAAGGCTTTGTTAGAAATTAGGGTTTGGTTATGATAATATATACATATATATACACATATTGGAGTTTACCTAAAGGGCATAGGTGCTGCGCAAAATGTAAACCATCACAAACACTTTTTGGGGGATAATATTATACTTAAATATATATATATATATATAGAATATTTGTGCTCCTCTCTACAGATGGATATTGCCAGGGAATAGTTATAAATCGCGGTTTGTCAGCCCTTTTCTTCGGGGCAATTTACGTCAACCTTATCTGACATGTGCCGAACCGTATACATTTTGTAGACATAGTAGAAATATTTGTTGTAATATACTCCTATAGATTTTTTTTTTTTTCTTCGACCAAATTTTAACGATTTCGAACAAAGTAGGTGGATACACTCTGATACTACCCATTTTATATTTATTTTATACATACTTGCTCTGTAAGAAAATCCATATTTAGTAGGGTTGGCCGTTCTTGCTGAACTGTCAGTTATTAAGTGGTATAATGGTAATGAATTTCGGGGGCTAAACAGATATATATAAATACATAATTCATGTATATTTTAAGTACATATTTTTGCACGTCAGACTTTTTTATTATGTAACTCAGGCGATATACACTTGTACATGATAGCATTCTTATTTTATCAGCAAATTAAGATTCCCACTAGAACTTAAATTAAATTCACGATTTTAAGTGAATTTTGTCAGAAATAAATTTAAAAAATTCAGATTGTTTGTTCGTTTCTCGTTTTCAGCAAAATTGTTGCCTAGATAGTGCTTAAAGCTTAAAAAACAACAATGTCATTCTTTTTTGGAATTATGCTACCTTCATATACATATATACAGGGTAGCTCACAAAATTCCAAAGATGGATAGTTAATATTTTTTCTTATTTCTGTGTTAATCAGATTGTTTATTCTTCTCTGGTATGTTTGCATTAAATGTGTTCAATGGGAAAAGGTGTTACCCTAAAATGTCCAATTTTTTTATTTTTTCTCAAAAATTACAAATTTTATGGCTATTTTTCATTAATTTTGCCGAGGTTCAGAAAAATTCTGCTCTTGAACGATAATTAAAAATGGTTTAATGCAATGTTTAGCTTTAGATAAACAGCGTCCCTGCATAATAAGCTATTGCTCATAAAAATCGCAAAAGAATTGGCTTTACAATAACTTTTTAAATTTAACTTTTTTAGAATGTAAGCCTTAATAAATTTTTGCAGATAATAATTCCTTTTTTCATTTGCAATGATCAGATTCAAAATTTCTTAAAAACTTTCTATTTTGTATCAGCTGTTCTCGGTCGATGAAAAACACTGTATCTCCCCTAAATTTTAGTCGATTTTTAATTCCAAATACCCCATAAAAATGTGAATATTGAAGCTTTCACGTCAATATTTAGTCAATTTTAATTATCTGTTATTTGGTTTCCGAGATATTGGCAAATAATTTCGGAAAATATTCGTGGGAAACCCTGTAAGTATTAGGAAATTTTTCGCTACTTTTAATTACCGACATTTGATTAGCGGCACCCGTTTTCAAAGCCCAAAAAAAAAACCTAGTGAAAATGTTCAAACTGTTGTTCGTAAGTATATGCGCAAATATTGTATGTAGATAGATAGACACTGCTAATCTAGAGATATATATTTAATAGAAAAGTGTCTATTTTCAAATTTAGAACTTAAATATAGAGTAATATAGCTTATAGTTGGTCATGCTATATTTTAGATTATTTAGGCATATTTAAAGATAATGATCTTATTAACGAAAATTGTAAGCTTTTTGACCCATTTTTTTCCCTTATTCATTAACTAGCAATATTTTCGATAATCAATAACTAGATATCTCTACCCTATGTGATTATTTTTAACACTGCTAATTTCATTTATTGAAATAACTTCCATAATACCACACAAGTCAGAAAAAGAGATATTGCGTGCAAGAGTGGCAAGAATATTAATCCGTGTACGATGACTCTCAACGATATTTAACATAGCAGCACAAGCTATGCTTATTTATACACAACGAACGACAACAAAAAATTATTTTAATTTTCATAAAACCAAAACCAGTGAACCAACGACAAAACAGTCAATTATTGATCGGATACGATTATATAGAGATATTATTGCCCATATTTTAGTTGAATTTGCTAAAAATAAGTTTGTGTGTCTGTCCTTCAGAGCTGTATATTTGTAAGCTTGACGGTTTCGTATATATATTTATTACACAATGATAAAAAGCGACTTTTTTTTCTCATGAAACAGTACCGTACATAGTGCGCGAGATATCACGTCTCTAAATATAAAAAAAAAAACTAATTCCACTCAATACAATTATTGACATACTGACTGCTAAACGATAAGTATAAATCAATTAACGTTTGTTTTCCTATACTGTAATTATACAATACAACCAACTACATACAGCTAGTTAAGTGTTTCTAAGGTAACTTCTTTTTTTTTCTCGCTTGAAATAATTTTTTTACAACTTAAGTATGTACATTAATACAGTACCTACTCATATACCTACATAATATGTATGAGAAAGGTTGATTTAATAAGCGGTAAAGAAATTCAATATGGCCATCCAGTTATTACACTGTTAGAAAGCTAATTTGTCACAATTTACCGGTACCTACTTCTCTTTATTTAATAATTATGGCGCTAGTGTCCGAAAAGTTTCTATTTTTTATTCTGCATAATTTAGTATTTTTGTGTTTTTTAATTTTTTGCTATTTTTTGTGTCTATTTGAATATATTTTTTCCGAGCACACTATCAAACATTTGAATGTCGTCCTTTCTGAACCGTACAAATGTTTACAACAATAACACGGATCAAAAATGGTGATCCACTATTATGCCGTACAAAAAATTAAAACTTTTTTAAAAAATTTGTCACTTAGGCGAAAAAAAAACACGAAAAAATATGTTTTTTACAAAGAATTTTCATCAAAGGGTGTCAAAGGGGTGGGAGATTTTTACCCATTTACAATGCTAGACATATTTCAATCAATCAAAAAAAAATTCAAGCTTCTAGCTCAACACGTTCTAGAGTTATTCTGTTAACAAGCGAGCGAACGAACGAACTGAGTGACCAAAATTTTTTCAAAACCTACGTTTTTCATCATGGGAAATTTTTTTTGAAAATGTCTACATAAAACCAAAGTTTCCACTTTATATTTTTCATTTATACCAGTAGTGGAAGCAAAAATATATACAGTGGTGTGCCAAAAAATAAGTGTAAGGCATATTTTTATATGAAAAAGTCGAAATTCATAAATTTCTTCTACTTGAAATTCTACTTGATTTATATCTAAGAAATCTATAATTGGCCTTTATTCTTTATTTTTAAATGCTAATATTTTCTGAAAATATGGACAAGGAAATAAGGAAAGTTGCAGAATTTAAGGTTTTATTGAGGCATTTCATAGCTTTTAATTTTCCGCACCTATTTTTTTTGCACAACAGGGTATCCTTCTTAAATCCTGCATTTGCCCTTTTTTTTTTGCATACCACTGTATAATCGACTGTAATTGTGTATTTATACATTACTAAACGAAAAACGTTTTCTACACATAAATTAAATGAAATACACAATTTTCTCGAATAATTTAAGGTGGAATCCGAACCACCCCAGTTTAACCACTCAATTAATACATATTCTTGTTTCGCTCAAGTTTGAGTTCGATCCATGGATTCTCTCGCTTCAATAGCATGGTTTTTAAACACAATGAACGCTTGATTGCCTTAAAATTGGTAGTTATTAGTCATACAATTCTATAGGGCTTATTGGGGGCGTTCTATCTATCTTTATTAAAGGGAAAATTATTGAATATTAGTTTGGTTCTTTGTGTCATATTGAACAAGAAACAACAACATATTTTCTAGGCCATTGAGGTTGTGGAAATAATTATTGTTAAAAATAAATTATATACAATAGGGTTGGGTAAATAAATTGTACTATTTTGTGTCCTAGACATAATTAAATTTCTTCACTTGTCACTTGAATTTTTATTTTTTATTTTTGAGTTTTTCAAAATTTAAATACCTACCAATGATGGAAAATTTACGTTGGACAATCGCCATTTTGAAAAATGTCTATTAAATGATTTTCCTTAGTTTTACATTTAATTTTTTTTTAAACAAAAAATGTTTTTTTTTCGTAATTTTCCATGAGACTAATCATAATTTTCCTTGACTAGTCTTTTTACTCAATTATCGTTAATTGTACAATAACAAAATTGATGAATCCTTTTTCTGCTTAAAAATGTTAAATTTGCGCCAAAGTCATAATCTACCACACCTAAAAATATAAATTTCTAAAAGGGGTGATTTCATTGAATATTAGTTGAGCAAAGATAAGAAAGACGTCGCGACGAGTTTTCTTGATATTTTCCTTTTTTTTTTCTTCTTTTTTTTTTTTCTTTGGAACGATTGTTCTGTTCTACTTATATTATGAATCCTCTCTTATGTATGTATATAATATACAGATATCTACACCTATCTAGATACAATATGTACAACACTTTTAAGGGAGATATATTGCGGTATAACAGGATATAAAAGCAGCATCAGCCGTTTTTTTTTTTTGGAATATTCTCTGGTGCGTTTATGCCATCACTTTTCCTTGCCATCCACTCTATTCTCATGTCAGATCATCGGATTTGGTCGCGCATGTCGACGTTTTGTTATTTGAACTTTCCAAAGTACACACCATATTTTCAGTCCGTTTTGTTGCCTATGTACACAAATCGGTATTTGTCTCGTTTTCTACATAAGAATAATGTTTTATATATATACATATATATGTTGTCAGATGCAAAAGATTTTGTAGTGTTGCCCGATGTGCTCGCCTAATAAACTGCAATCAAAAATCTATAAAATCCGCTTTTTGCTTTTTCTATTGAGGTGCGTGCGACCAGTCAGCATTTGTTCGCTAAAGCCAGAAAAACGTCTCAATTTATCGAGTTCACAAGTGATTTATTAAATAACGAAAAAAAAAAAAATAAATAAATAAAGTTCAATTATCGCGTGTTCATCATCAGGTTTGTAAAAATTGTTGTGATTTAAAAACAAAATTCCTTTTTTCTTTTTTGCATATATTAAATTAAAATAACAAAGTGTCACTACTTTTTTTCGTTTTTTAAATTCATTATCACAAAATTACGAAAATAAAAAAAAAAAATGTCTCAATAAGTACGTCATTGAAACAAAAATTCAAGTTCGCTACCAATGTTCACGCCACAACTGCAGGTTACTGACTGACTGAACTGAATCCATACGGAATTCCGTTGTACAAGTTTTGTCTATGTACATATTGTAAACAGAACATTACGTTAGTTACATACATACGCTCAGCCAGCCGTCTGTCTCGCCATTGCCGTTTTAACTCTCAAATAGCAAATTCATTGAACACCTTTTTTTTTTATATATATATATACGACGGCAACAACCGACGACTACTTGCTCGTAGTTCTGTTACCAATGTATTCTTTATATATATATGTATGTGTTTATTCTATATAGATATCGTACAGACATGCCGACGTTTATTTTAAACATTATTATACCATCGTACAATCGTACAGCGCTTGTGCGAACCGTACACATTCATACGTTGAACGTATCGCCACTGTTTTTGTGTGGGTTTACAATACTCTTCTCTCTTTATATTGCTCCTAAGTACTGTCAAACAATGTGTGGAATGATTATACGTAAACATAACCTCGTCGGATATATTTATACAAGAAGTTGACGATCGCACGCGATTATACAATACAAAATTCCGTACCATATACTGGCAAAGTATATAGGGAGCTCAGCAAGCGGTGTGCCAGTTTCGTATCTGGCAACAATGCAACCGGCCAGCTGATCGAATAGAAGGTTATGCCTTTGCAGTCGTCATGCTTCTTTTGCTTATTCATAACTTGACGTAGTCTATATGGTATATAGCTAGTAATCAGGCATGGGCACGATACGATAACCGTGCTGTGTTTTGGTATATAATAAGTGGAAGAGAAGACTATCTGCTGCCATTGTAGCGCTACAAGTTTTTTTTTTTTTTTTTCTTTTTTCGTATTATTATTTTTTGTGTTATATTTTTGTTTCTACGGTTGTTTCTTGTTCGTTGATACTTTTTTGGGTAGAGAAGACGACGTGTAGTTAGTGATATGGGCATGAAGTAGGTACTGACGGAAAACGACGGCGGCGACGGCAGCAGCGAATCTATCTACACACTGGGAGGAAAACATGTTGGAATGAAATGAATTTAATCGAAAAGGCGATGTGTTCCGACGTTGTCATATTATTATCCGACCAATTATATTGTGTGAGGTCGATTTTCTTTCTATATGGAATTTGTTCTGGTTTTATCATGTTGTTACTGCTGCTGTTAGCTGGTGCGGCTGCCGCTATCGTTGACGTTGCCGATTGTCGATTGCCGTTGCTGTGGGAGAGGAAGTTTTCGACTTTAATATAATAATATGTATGGAAGAAGATGGGATATGTAAATATGGCCGATTGATTACAATATTCTTGCTTGATACTCGAAAAGCGGCAATTTTGAAAATAAAAGTCAACATACATTTGTTGCATTCACGCCATCTCTGTTAATGATCGTTTATTAATGGATTTTGTGTACACAATTTTTACACGTCAATAAAACATTTTTATTGAACTTAAGTGGCAGGCAACAAGAGAAAAAAAAAGAAGAAAAAAGACTTAAACTTTAAATTATGATGAACTCGATTATAACAAAACAAAACAAAACAAAAATGGCTGGAATGACATAGCGTAAAAATGTTTTAATGTAGGTATTTAGTACTACGTAAATTAAACATTTTTATTGTTGTACTAATGGGTGATGATGAAATAATTTTTATTGCAATTTATTTAGTTAGACGTAACCGATTTTTTGTTGATCATTTAATAAATTCAACACAACACGACACAATTGTATATGAGGCTCTGCTTCTACATAATCAAATTGCCTATATTACGAAGAGAGGATGATTTATTTTGATATTTTAATATCGACTTTTATAAATTGTAATGGAAACGTCTCTTTTAAACTATGTAGTTGGAAATTTTCCATAACTTCCATAGGTGCGTCGTCATCATTTATTTTTGTCGAAATATGCATTCACAGTGATTTAACTCAAGATTTATTTTTAAATTTTTTTTGTGAATGGCGAACAATTAGGATATTTAAAAAAAAAAAAATAATTTATTTATAATTACACTGACACAGTTTTCTCTAGAAAAATATTTAATTTTTCTAAGAGGAATTTAAAATTTTAGCAATCTATTTGTTTCCAAGGTACTGAAAAACATTAATTTGGCCAAAATTTCAGTTCCCAACATTAATCTCCAATTCTATAGAATATTAAAGTAGACATTATTGAATATCCTTACAAAGGACCAAGAGAATTGTCAGACAGTAATTATTTGTTGTTCCGACTTGAAGGGTTTTGGAGAAATCAAAAGTTATTCGCACTTTACAAGTGGTTTCTTAAAAGGGGTCTCCTTAAGAGGCATCATCTATCATGCTATCGACTAAAATGTGATGAAAACCACAAGGATTTGCTCTTATGAATAATTTTTTTTTAAGTAGCAAAATATGGTAGAGATTACAGAGTCTGGTGTGCTGCTACATTTTGGCATACAAAATAAATGATTGAGTGATCCACCAAGCCAAAACCGCTACGAGCAGATCATTCTGATACCGATGTTAACAAAATATTTTAGGGTTGGCCAATTTGGCTGATTCTTCAATGCTAGTAATTAAAATTTACGCCAATAAAGTCTCTAAACTCATTTAGTAAGTGAAAACCATAGTTTTACAAAGAAATTGTAATTAGGTTGATGAGGGGGGGGGGGGGCACTGGAATTGGTGCTCAAATACAACATAGAGGTATTTCTCCTATAACACGATATGTATGAAACCGTGTTGCATGAGATTAAGAGCAAGTATATGGATTTTCTTCTTTTTTTTTTCTTTTCAATTTTATTAAGAAAATTAATACAAAAATATTTGTACAAAAAACACGTGACAAAATATATTTTATTTCTCATCGCTGCTTTGTACAATCAAACAAAAAGTTTTGGAAAACCATATTTATTGAAATAAAAAAAAAACACATTTAATTTATATTATATGTACACAGTAATGTACACATTGGTGCTCGTGTAATGTAATTGTTTAAATTTGTTATCTCTAGTATTGTAGAACTACCCTGTTATTCGAGAATTTGCGCAATTTTCTTATCGTGTTAAGAGTGAAACTGTGCCATAGTTTACCGTGTTACACGAGAATTTTTGCCCATTTTTTTTTTATCGTGTCAAAGTGAAACCGTGTATTTTGTAGGAGAGAGAGAGAGAGAGGAGCTACCTGTACTATAAAACTAATGTTTTGTCCGAACTCATAAATATTCTTCTGAATATGAGCATTCTGGAGCTATAAGGTTAGTGAATGAGAAGAGCACGTTGTTTATGGGATAGACTTTATAATTTAAAAAAAAAAATCTGGAAGATTTTTGTTCAATAAGTCAAAGGAAATTTTTCGGAAAATTATTTGTAAAAATTTAAAATTCATTTTACTTATTATGTTTTCTCTTATATAATTCAAAAAAAAAAAAAATACACAATTTTCTGTTCATGTGTAAACAGCTTAAACGTTATATAACTTACCTACTGAATTAATATGACTAAGACTTAAGACTGTTTAAAATCAAATAATAATTCGATCACAAAATGGCTACGCTGGCGCAGATAAACTAGGTGTTACCAGATTAGCCGAATATTGTTTTGATCCAAAGAAAAAAAAAAAGAACAACAACAACAACACTCGTGCATATCGATGGAAAATAATTTTTATATAATTTTTTTTTGTACGACAAGAGCAAACAGACACATTTTCTGTTAATTTCTGTTACTTACTATATATTTCTTTGGTATACATACATATAGTTAGGTAGTTCACGACTCAAGAGTGTGTATTAATTCAAAATAAATTTTTCGTACACAATAAAATTTACTTTCATACATATATTTAACGATACCTACTTAATTAAATCTAAAATTAAAATATTTAAAATTGGAATGTGAACACGTTGCCAAAAAAATTTCGTTGAGAAATTGAAGAAAAAAAAAAAAAAAAAAAATTATGCAAATTCGGTCTTTTTTCTTTTTGGTCCAACAATGAATACCTTTTTAATCTGGTAATTACCTATTTATTATGTTTGTTGTTCCCAGAAAAAAAAATTTTTTTTTTTTAATTAATATTAATAAAATGTCTTCTTTTTGTTTCAGGTAAGTGATGAATAAAAGTAACGCGAACCTATCTATCTATACGACTGTTGTTGTCAGGTACATTTTTATTAATTATTTTTTTTGTTTAAATTTATTTTTGTTTTATTTTTATTTATTTATTCTTTTGACGAATCTTGTATATGGTTTCATACATACATACATATATATGTATGTATATGTATTGCAAAGTTTCTTTTATTCTCATAATTATTTTTTTTTTTTTATACAATTTGAAAATTGGCTTAAGATAATCCTCGAAGGTTACACAATATTATGTATAATGTACGCGTAGGTACCTATTACTTATAAATATAATATAAATTATTTCTTATTGTATTGAAGCACTGAATACGCACAAGTCTATTTTTAAATACCACATTGAAATGTGTTGACGGTTACGCTGCGCGGAACAAAAAGTATTAAAAAAAAAATAAAAAAATTTGACGACAAGAGACATTATTTTGAAATTAAATTGATTCATTTTATAAATAATTTTTTTTTTTTTTATTTTGAGTTTCATTAGATATTTTAATGAAAAGTGATATGATTTTGTCCCGGGGTGTAAAATATTTCTGAAGTTCCTAGGGACCTAGGGACAATCATTAAGAAATTCTTTAAAAAAAAAGCTCTAGGACTTTTTTCTTTATTAGTGCTCTCAGATATATGGACGTGTGTCAGAAGCCAAACGGTTTAACTACACTTTTTGAACATTTTCTTATACTTATTCGTTATATTACCAGTTCATTAATTCTAAACTTTATTGAAAAACGATTTTTTTTATTAATATTTTAATTGTAAGCCAGTTTTCAAAAAAATTGAGACATTTTCTTAAAATCTTAAATCTTACATCTTACATATTTTACATCTTATAACTTCAATCTGTAAGCTATAACTACAAAGTACTGTTTTCTTTTTATAATCAGAAGAAATATTTTCAAAAATTTTTTTTGACATTTTTATAAATATTTTCTCTACTTTTCCTTAATTGTGAAGTTAAACCGTTTGGTTTCTGATACGTCCGTAAATGTATGCAAAACTTTAACCGGTTGTATGATAACTGTTCGAGCAATTTTAATGATCATCATCAGCGGCTCTAACCAGGTTGAGATATGGTTTTGGCCTTCTCCAAAATTTGTTTCCACCGTTTTACCTCCATATTTTACTGAAAATCTTATTGTTGGTTTTTTTCCTTTTTGCTAGAAAAAGTCAATCATTAATTAAATTTAAAGATTCGAACTTACTATATCTTCAAATTTTGTATAGGTTCCAAGAACGTTAAGAATCTCTTTTTGAACAAATTTGGTTGAATTTTCAATTTCAATTGTTTTTTTTTTCATTCTAGAATTATTTGACCTACTTATTGAAGAAAAAAAAATGCTTTATGAAGGCTGACATATTGTTAAAAATAGTGACATCTAACAATCAGTGTAATTTATTTCTAAATTTTATATGATATTTTAGAATTCGATGTTGTTCATTTGCCTGACTAATTTACTGTTGTAACATGCCGTACGGCATGAATTTGGCAACGTTTGCTAACTTGGTTGTTCGATATGAGTGATTGATGATTGTTCTTGTTGATGATTTTCTGTTTCTTCGTGCTAGTAAATAAATAATCACTGAATTTAATAAAGAAAATAAGTGTATTTGTCATTTTTTTTCAATTACTTAACAATATTGTTTAAACTTATGCTGAAATTAAATTTATCTATCTGAAGTCCAATTTATCGTGACTTTTATCGACTTCATTATCGACTTCATTATCGACTTCATTTAGTCAACATAGAAAGGAATTTTTTTTTTAATTTGATCAAACCTCAAACTCTCATGGGTAAAAGAAACCAATTTCATACCAAAAGTAGGTTTACACACCTCATTGTATTTCTATACGACAGGGAACTACATATGATTACAACTTTTCTATATATATTATATACTGTAGCGGTCATGAAAAGTGCAACATTTTGTGTTGTGTCTTGTTGCACATCTTTCGGCTTAGTTAATCGCTGATATTTAGACATAATGGACATAATATAGTTAAAAATATTCAGTCACACAAAAAATATCACTGTTTCGTAATTGGTTTTTTTTTTCTTTGACACACTCAATGCTCAGACAATTTTCTTTCTTTTTTTTCGAGCTTAAAATGATGAAAATGTAGAGACTTGAACAAATTATTAATATTTAAGTAGCGAAAATTTTTTAAATCGCTCACGCTTAGACAACATTACATGGTGTTTCATAATAAAATTAATCCAGCTATACGCTATACGATTTGTTATTCGGACTCTATGCGCTAGAACACCCGGTATATATTGAGAGAACAAATATTGAATAAAAACAAAAGCCTTTTGTACAGGGTGTTTCAAATCGAGTTTCCTATGTTGGCAGCACTGTAAATGAGACAGCTGTTAATAATTATTTGAGTTCAAAGTGTCAGATGTTAATTTGCAAATATATGTATGCCTCCTACAACACCTTTTCACTCTTAACACGAAAAGAAAATTGCGGAAATTCTCGTATAACACGATAAATTATACTATAGTTTCACTCTAACACAATAAGTAAATGTATGTACTTGCTCTTAGTCTCCTACAAAACGGTTTCGTACAACACGTAATTATGTTGTAATCTATCTGCCGTGTTATAGGAGGGATACCTGTACTTTGAAAATGAAAATTTAAAAGACTCAAACTCGAAACAATCGTTAATGTTTACTATCTCTTAAAAAACAAATTATAACAAAGCAAATTTCTCTAATAGTAAAGTGTTGCGGTTTCCATGATCGCCACGGTACATAATTCAACATTAATTTTTACACTTAACATAAGTCATGTGGTATGTATTTGCTGACGTTACAATAATTTATGTGTGATACATTCACTCAAATTGCGTTATTTATACGAAATCAATAAATAATTAACAATAATTTTGTGTACTAAATAGAGATTGTGTAGATATATTCGAAACGAACAGTGTGCATAAATATTTAAGGTACATTATTATGAAAAACTTCAGTTTTTATTATAAATGTTTGTTTAATACAAATACGATAACAAAACACATATTTTGTGTGTATGTGTGTGTGTGTGTTTTCTTTATATACTTAATCAAAAAAAAAAAAAAACGTGTTATCATATATTTATTTTTTTTTCTTTAATCAAATCTTTATACATATTGCTATAATACCGTTTATCTCATTCTTTCACAAGATGCCTTAAGGCTAAATTATTAAAATGGACACATAATTACACTCTTCTTCAAACTATACAAATTATGTGAATTTATCTGATTTTGATAACAAACTTAAAATAATTTTAAACGAATTTTATACACATTGTTGTGTGTTATTTGAATAAATAATTATTCAAGTGTGACAGTAGTTTGAATATACATCCATACATACATATGCATAATTATATATATATATATATATATACCAAAAAAAAAGAACGTTTACAATGAGTATTAATTTTAGTTTTGTTATACATATTTGTGTAAAATTATTATCGGAATAGGTACACATTGGTGTAGAGTTGTAGACTGTAGAGTAGAGAAACTTTCTAAAAATTACCCGACAACTGTGCAACTTTTTTTTTTTTTTTTTTTTGTTTTTTTTTTTTTTTTTTTTTTTAATTTTTACGAGCCAATCTCGATTGGTTTGTTAATTATCATACGAATCTGATTATTGCAGTCAATAACATTTGCATTTATATTTATAAATAATAGATTTTTTTAAATTTATGTTTTTTTAATTAGGCAAATACAAAAAAAAAAATTTAAAAAAAAGAAGAAAATTACAATAAATGTTTTATAGAGGTCATTCCATATTGTATGATATTAATCCTTGAATTTGAGAGATATTTTAAAAAAGTGATCTTTAAAATTTACTAAAATGTTTGTTTCAAATTTTTGTTTGGGAATATTAAACGAAGTCAAAGATTCAAAGGTGAATTTCTTATTTAATTTTACATAATGGCATAAATAGTGACTTTAGGAATTCTTATCGTAGATTTTGTTTCATCTGGTCATTTATCTTACACCTACTCGTACATTACATTAACGCTTTAAAGTTCTAGGAAATTAAGATTCTCTTCTGAGTTTCTTATTATTTAATCAGAAAAAAATCATATCTTACAAAAATCTGCACAAAAAACAAGTAAATTGACATTCAATCAATTCACCCGACCAACACTACCATCAAAAATAAAGATTCATTACTAAAGAAATCATTTTGTATACAATAAGAAAGTTCACCATCGCGAAGAAAAGATGGGCTGAGTAGAACCACAAAAGGCATGTGAAAAAATTACGACCTAAAGAAGAAAACGAAAAACATAGTCAAACTCTAGAGGACGGTGTGGGACAGCAATTTGCATCTACACCCCAGTTCATTATCTCATAGGCAGACCATGTTTGCAGGATTGGTCTGATTCAGAGCGATCTTTGTAGGAATTGTTTAGAGCCCGGAAGGAATGAAATGCTTAGAGCATCTGCTCTGTTTCTGCTCCGCGCTTGTAAAATCGGTTTAGATTTGAAGAATCTACGATTTTTTTAAGTTTGGGTATTTTTAATTTTTTTTTGTCATTTTGGCCGAAATTTGGAAATCCATAAAACTTACAAAAAAAAAAAAATTCTAGATTTTTTTCACTCAAATTAATTTTTTTTCGTCCCGAGTGGATTCAATTCTAAAACTTTAAGCCGGTGGTCTAAAGAAACGTTGCCGAATTTAGTTCATTTCCTTTTCTTTCTTTCTTTTTTTTAATATTTTAACATTGACCGAAATTATATTGTCTACAAAATCAAGCTAACAAAAAGTTTTGACGACGTATCATAAAATCTTATCGATATTAATATTAATACAAATGTATAGCTAAATTTACTTAACTATAATAATATGTACTAAAATTAACTATACTTTATTATACTAATTTATTACTACACGCAAATACATAACTTCATAACTTGTAAGTACTTCGTTCGGTATTATATGAAATTACCACAAAAAAAAAAGCATGCTACATATACCTATATATATATATATGCATATCATTCTCTCTTTGAAGTTGAATAATTTGAAATCTGGCAACACCACTATATATATATATATATATATATATATACGTACTCTTTAAAATTAAAGCATTTCCAGAGCGCAAGGCTTGAAATATTTATATAAATTTTTTTTTTCCGTTTTGTTGTTGCTAAAATGTTGTAATGTCGAGCTTAGCAAAGGCAGTCGGTTATCGAACGGAACAAAAACGTAAGCGAATCTTGTCCCCGCATTTGTAGAATGTACGAACACAGATAGATATACCATTTAATCAAATAATTGTTTTTTATTAAAAAAAAAAAAAAAAAATTAAAAAAAAGATGAAAAAATTCATGTGATGTGGTTACAGTGAGGCATTTTATAATTTTGTTGCTACCATCGGCGATGTTGGTAAGCTTTTTCTTAATTTGTATTTTTCCCTTCTTTTCTTGCTCTAGTAGTATAGGTGATCGTCCAATATTCCTTTCTCAGTAAGAAATTTTTCTTGACATCCATTCCAAAAGTGTGATTTTATATCTATATACTTATATATATATGTAGGTGTATTTGTTGTTGGCGTGTACAACACCCTTATATTCATAAATAGACTTGCTCTAACTAAATATAGGGTTGGTTCTTTGTTTTAGTGTTGATGGTGGTAGCCGGCGTTTTGCATGTTGATATTGATTTTATTTTGCTTTTAATCTTTTCCTGAATTACTTAACAATGTTTTTTTTTCTTTTTTTTTTTATTTATATAAATAACAGAATTTAAAAAAATGGACCTAATGTTTTTTTTTTATTTAAGAATCTGTTGAGAGAATGTAACCGGTTGAAATATGGATATTTTATAAATGTCACAAAATAAGTGTAAGAAAACTTCTGTAATGAATTTATTCATCATCACTACCGTTTTATTGGTCTACATATGTGTTGAGCTCTCTTTCTATAGTTTTTCCACATTATTAATACATAGTACCATTGTTGTGGTAAGATTTTTCCCACAAGTTCAGTATGATCAATCAAAATTATAGTATCGATCAAGTATTTTGGTCTTTAATGGAAAAGTCAAATATCAAATGGACTCAATCACAATTTTAAATAATTATTAATCTACTGATTAATGAAAAAAAATTCAAATTCAGATTCAACAATCAAAAATGTTCAAGAATGGAAACGTATCCAATAATGTCGTCTTTAATGTGTGCAACTCTAGCGATTACCCATTACTATAAGGTTTTACCGTTGCATCTTGCTGAAAGTACAGCTCTGATGCTAATTGTGACATATTTTACTCTCGAAATTAGGAAGATTAGAAGAAGGAGAAGAAGTATTGAAAAATTGTTTCTTATAATTCGCTAGAAGCAATAAACTCTTTAATAAATATTTATAAATTGATTTTGATAATAAAATCAAATCACTTTCAACATATGTAAATTGTAGGTAGTTGTTGTTCGTCTGTAAAAATAGTTTTGTCATTTCGGTCAATACATTATATTTATACCAAGGTCAAGTTTTATATTATAATGTATGTTATTTTATGTTGTTCATACCTATAGTCGCCATTTGAGGAACTTCTTAAAATATATAGTAACTAATACCTGTACAGAGACCATCAGCACAACTCAAAATTCATTTAAATGTTTAATAATATCAAAAGTACTCTTGAAACGAAACTTTTCTGTATCGATTTGTGAATATTAAAACTGCGGATCGTAGCACTACCTCCTCGCTATATTGGTATGTGTGCGTTTTTGTGTTTGTGTTTGTGTGTAATATAAAAGCAAATTTGCGAACATTAATTAGACTTTTCAATTAATTAAAACAAATACACATAAATATCGGAATTGTTCCATAATTGATTATATTGCGTTGCACAGAAGTCACATTATGTACATATATATGTAGATATGTAGAATTGTAGATGGTGGCTCTCTATATTGAATGTATAGCAAAGTAGGTAAATTTTTGTTTGCTTACTCTATGCATCTAGAAAACCAACACCCTCTCCCCCCACAACCAAAAACTACTAGCTTCATTTCATATAGTTTTCGGTTGCACATATCAGGTACATTTTGTACATATTATTGAATATTGAAAAGGCGGCCATATTTGTCTCATTGTTTGCTATATAAACCTACAGTGTACTTCAGCTACTATGTGTATATCCTACAGAGCTAGCTAGAGCAGTAGGAACAGTACACCCCGGAATGGGAATAGATTACACCTTATATGGTATAGCTTGCAAAATTTAGTGTGTACTGTTATGGTGGATTTAATGGGAATGGGGGAAACATGGGAGGGATGGGGGGTAGGGGGTGTGAATTGGGAGGTTGGCATCATGTGTATATAGTATTGGTTTGAAGGCTGTGTGAAGGCTTGACGGCGGGAATGCGGCTTGTTTGGGCTATAACTGGTGAAATGCAAATTTTCATTTGAAAACCTTTTCATCTCCCTTTTCGACAAATCCAATATTACACTACATACAAATAGATATATATATATAAAATGGTATATCTATGTACATACATATAATACGCACATAACAAACATCTATCTACACTACATACATACATATTTACATATATACCTAATGTATGTGATGTGCAACTTTATATGTGCAGCATAATAATTTTAGATAAGATTCCACCATTTTCTAAAATTTTGCTGCTGCACAATCTCTCCATATATGCATTTTCTCTTATATTATGTACATTATTAAATATATCGTCTATGTACCAATGTATGTATCATGTATCTAGCCCAAGCTTGATATTTATATATAATTCCAACATCCGAACATACAATCTCTCTTTGATTTCTATTGTAACGATGATGGTTTAGCTGCATGTCAGCGCGAGCTTTATAAATTGCTTGATTTTGCAATATATCGTAGTATACAAGAGGAGGTTCTCGTGGAATTATACTTACAGAAATATACTGAAAATATAACCGCACAGTTTTTCATATCGAGAGACGGCCATATTTTTTTTCCCAGGTTTTTAAGGTCTGGTTTTTTTTTTTTTTTATTATTTTTGCTGTGCAACTAAACAAAATTCTATTTGTTTATTGAACTCACGACTTTAGAGGTTTCCATTGCAGCCAAAGAGTATATAATCATGGCTAGGTATTACATACACCATTTAAGTAATTTCAATAATATTACACACATAAAATTATAAAGTTTTTTTTTTTTTTTTTTATGGTTGAGAAGTTTTCAGAAGTTCCACATTTATTTTTTGGTTTCGTATAGTTTACTGTAAATTAAAATTTTCTCTTCCATACAAAAATAATGTTGAATGTGAAGTTATTGAAAAACTAACATAAAACTACGTTGGAATATTAAATTTCATTTACACTAAGATACTTAGTCATCTAGATATTTCTTGAGCCCATTTTAATCATTAACAATGTATTTATTCTTATTTAGCAGCCCAAATTGTGCCCTGGCCTCCAGTATTCTTCGCCTCCATCCAGTTCTGTCTCTCGACAATGACGCCCATGCCACAACTCCCATTATTTCTGAGTCCTTCCATCCTTTTTCTGGGTTTCTTGGCTCTTTTCTTTCATTTTTCCATCCAAAAGTCATTTTGGGATTCTGTTTTCCTGCATTCTTTCTATTTATTCTGTGCACTCGATTTTATTCACGTGGAGCCTTCAAAGATCGCCAAAGATTCGATACAATTAACTGTTGTGCGCATGTAATAACGTATTTGCGCATGTTCCCATTCCCATATGCCCGAATATTCACTACGTTACACTTTGGTTATCTTGATTTTTACTACTCAGCCGTGTACTCACTTTAGGTCGAACGGGAAGTCCTCTTCTTCATTTTGATCAATCAATCAATCCTTTCCAAATCAACCCAATGGCACTTGAAGTCTGTTTTTTTAGATCGGTTTTCTTTCTCGGAAATTGAGAAGGACAGGCACGGTAGCGACAATAATTCGGACGCCATTTTACGTCTGCTCATTTATAAGACATTTAAATCGACCGGTTAACTTTCAAATATGTAATGTACTAACCCTGATTACAATATAGTAAATCCTACATATCAGTGAGTAATTTTGTTGTCTCTATTATTGATTATTATATTCGTACTCCCATTATTATATAACATCTAACAATAAAATATTTCAATTTTAACAAATACAAAAATCTTCATCTTATTATTCTTCTTACATCAATTAAAATAAACTGAAAGCCATAGGTATTGGAAGTGAATACTAAACGGAATATAAAAATCATTGTGTTATATATTCAGCAACCTTGTGCCTTGTTGGACGAACGATCAGACGAGAAGCTAGCAGAAATTCCACAAAACATTTCTACACGTTCGGGTGTGTGTGATACAAAGTTCCTTGCTTTTGTTTTATTACAACTTAGAGCGCTGCAACCATCATCATCAACAATAATAACAACAACAACAACAACAACAACAACAAGAACAACTCAGAATTTTACTTACATACATACATATATTATATATGCATATTTTATATAATATATGTATGTATGTATGTATGTACATATGTACGAACCTCTCTTAAAACGTTAAGTTTTAACAAGTTTCGCAACAATCGATAAGCTCATTATTTGAAGATTATCTTTTGAGTAAATAGTGTTGCCAACGAATAAAAACACACGACTATCTTGTCCGATGTTTTTAATACTCTTTGTTTCTTTTACTCACTGTTATAGTACAACATGGAATTACAATATCTTAAAAAAAAAAAGTTAATAAAATTTGTTTCGGAGTAATAATACTAGAATAGATATGTTTATATGGGCCCTTCTTTTCTAAAATTTTATCACTTTTTCGAATGAATTATAAATTTTATTATTAATTAATTATTATGAAATACATTTTAGAATCATGTTGCAATCAAAAAATTCTTAATATCTTGTATATTTGCCACAAAAGGACGAAAAGAATGACGAATGTGTCCAGTCTAGAGCTCTAGATTAAATTAGATTTGCGAGAGAGGTTCATCTTTATATAGTTCCATAGCACCGCAATCTTTTAAGATCTATTGTACTATATCTCTGGTTTACAATCCCTTCAGTATGGTATTGATTCTGTTTAGGAAATCAATCAACTCATTCTGGAGGCATGTCGCATTATTATATGAATGGAGAATGATCGCGGTAATATTAACCACTTCAGAGATATTGACGCATGCGTGTACGTTTACTTGTTGTATCAAAAATTATCGCAATACTTTTTAGAATTTAAAAATAAAAAAGTAAAAAAATCCAAAAATTTCAAATTTGCCCCTGAATTGGTTAAAGTCTGCTGCAGGCTTAGGAGCATTACATTCACAAAGGATATGTTTCGCAGTCTCTCCACATCTTTACTATGGCCTAATCTATATGGGTGTGTGTCGTCTGTGCGATATTCGTAGTCTTGTGTAAATGTTTTTGAGCCTACAATGACCGGTGAGGAATCCCGGCCACTACTCGAATTTGATTTGTCTTCTTATCATCTGTTTTGACGTCTTATCGTAGTCAAAAATTGTATTTCATATTTAAGATTGAGTAAATTGAATGCAAATTAATAAAAAGTCTAGAAATTACATGAAAATTGATTGTTGCGCCATGACGGTAGGCCGTAGAACTTTATGGTCTATGAATAAAACCTTAATTTTTTCATTCTCCATAATTTTTGCCACTTCATCACCCGTTTAAAAAATAGTTCAATATTTAATGATTATCAATAGAAAATCTCTTGAAATCCCTACTTGGCCGACTTGTTGAAAGATCTTTGAGGTTATGCCAGTTGATAGCACAAAGGTTTTTCTTTCTTTTTTTTTTTTTTTTTTTTTTTCAATAATCATTTTATTTCGTATCTTCTGACCTGCGAATTTTTGGTTTGTTTTTTTTTGTTTTTTTCTTTTCAAAAATGTGAATTTATCTTTTACCCACACATCAGGCCCAAATTGAATTCCTCAAGGATAATGTCACAGAAATCATTTAACATCCCATAGTTAACGCCACAAATAACAAAGGACGATGGGAATTTGATAAAATCAGGGATGTTTCGACAACTTTTTTTTCGTTTTTTTTTTTTATTTTTTTAGATAAATGTTTTAACATTTATGAAATGAAAATATTTATATTATTCAGTCACCCCTATCTCACCCATATCGGGCAAGGCTATAATAATAAAAGCAAAGCCATCGCTAAAGCAGCCGTTTTTCTTTTTTTTTTTTCTTTTTTTTTTTTTCTTTTTTTTTTTTTGTTGTTGCCACCATGCAAAGGAAAACTTGGAAGATTTTTGTTTGTTTGATTTTTCATGTATGTACATATCAGTGTATAAGGATGGATGTAAGTATATCAACTGAATGGGTATAATAGTGTTGTTGTGCCGTTTTCCATAGTTTCAAGGGGTACATAACTTTTCCGGGGGGGGGGGGGGTTGGGAGAAAGGTTAAGTGTATTTATTCTCGCCTTTATCGACCCATTTTGATATCGTCATCATTGGTTTTTAACGCCACCCAGAAACAAAAGGTTACACACTGGTGAAGTGTAGAAAATCAATATTGCGAATGAATTCTCTGGTGGTTGGTCGAGAACACAACATTTTGAATAGAGAAAATATATATGAATACATATACTTAGTACATTATATACATCTTTATACATAAATGTATATATTCGTTATATAAATCTATGTACACACCGTTGAATCAGGAGCTAAAATCATATCATGTATGGTATAGTCAAAATAAAAATCGCAATTTGAATTTTATTTTACATATTTTTATTTTATTTATTTTTTTTTTTTGCTCATTTCATCATACAAGTATATGTGTGAGTGTACCTACAGACATTTTTCATTTAAATATTCGTTTTAAAATCATCTTACTCTTTCTACAAATCACCTTTTTTTACCTTATTAACTTTAAATGGAGATAGAACTCTTTACATACTGAATTAAAAATATTGTTTTTCGATAGAAGATAGAACATGAAGATGACATAAAAGATAAAAATGACGATAAAAGATGAAGGTGAGGATAAAAGATGAAGATAGAAGAAAGAAGCTGAAGTGACGATAAAAGATGAAGATAGAAGATGAAAATAGAAGAAGAATTAGTAAGATAGAATTTTAAGATAATTCGCCGGTCGGATTAAAAGTTCATTCGGAACAACTGCACTGCAATCATTCTTCTCAACAATGAAGATGTGTAAGAAAAATGCATTGCATTTCGATAACTATTGAAAACCTTCAGAATCAATTAAGGATAGCAACTACTGAACTTAAAATTGATTTGAAGTGCAGGATCTTTATGTTTGCCACCGATAAAGATCTCCCTCTTCCCTCTTTCCTAAAATAACAAATAATATAGGGAAGAATTTAACTTTAAGCGATGTTCACTTCTATTTAATATGGAAAATCGAACTTGAATTGAAAACTAAACGAAGTTTGTTCCGTTTCTTTACGATTCAACTTGAAAATATAATTTATAGATTCTCAATAAGACTACTCGTAAACTCATTTGTTTTTATTATCCTCTTATTATTTTTGTTGTTCTATTAAAAAAAATTAAAAACTTTCAAAATCAAATAATCCTTAAATCTCCGTTCAAATCACCTATCAGTAAAGAATTTCCCAAAAGTTTAATCCAACAATTTTCCACAATTTTTTTTTTGTTTTTCCTTTTGCCATATCTTTCTCTCTCTCTCTCTATCTCACTTTATATGCGTTATATATTAAAGCCATAAAAACGGGTATGGGCATGGGGTGTGTGTTATATATTTTTCCATCACGACCCACCACCCACACCTAGTACGTACAGTGTGCTTCACTATTCTCTATTTTGCCTGTGATATACATACTTAGATATGTATTTTAGTTGCTCAACTACAATGTATTTTATATACATATATACACACATATACACATATATATACCTTTATGTCTTTCATTTCATCTCTCATACCCAATTTATCAAAATTTAGTAGTGAAACTTTGGCTAAAGTTTACGATATATACGAACCGTGTATTTACCCACTGGTAAATTTGAAAAGAGTGTGGCATCGGAACACTAATGTGCGCTGTAAAGCTTTCAGCTTCCTCTCATTCAATGATTTCTGCACATTTTCATATACCTACTATGTACACATACCTCTTATGTATAATATTCGTATTCAATATTTGTGTTCATTTTTTTTTTTTTTTCCCAACCATATTTAACTGACTCTGTGATTTTTCCTCGTTTTGGCATATTAACCGAACTAACCAAAAAAAGCTTCACCAAAAAAAAAAAAAAAGAATCTTCCCAACACAACCAGTTCACATATGGCAATATGGTTATGGCGCCCATTAAGCTAACACAGAATGAAACCCCAAAACGAGTTGTGGAAATTTTGTCGAATGGTTATCTCGTTTTGCCTACATTTTGTTTGCGTACCGGAATTTTAATCGATTTTCAATCAACAAATTGCTTGTTAATTGCGATTATTGAGAGCTTTAAGGTATCCGGGTTTCTTATACACCACACCCTACACCCCACACCCCTCTTGTCAATTTTTATTGTTTTTTTTATTTTTTTTTTCATGATTAATTGTAGGTATCATGGTAATTGATCGTGCGATAGGTGTCATGTTAATTTATCGCCAGCCATTATTGACCGTATTTGTCACAACAAAAAATTTAAATATTTACGACGTCCCAGTTCTCCGCCAGGATGCTTTCTTTAAATACGGCGCGGCGGTAAATTATGTTACTAAGGACAAAATCCCCCGTGGCAGAATCCACTCTGATGAATTTTATTAGAAGTTCCTGCACGACCTTCCTTTTTATGTTAGATTTTGTCCGGAGAGGATTTTGTCCAGTCTTAAAACAAAAAATCGTCAGGGGTGGGTTTACTATAAATTTATCAGCCATTTATGCCGAATTATACCATATTGCCAATCTGTTTTTTTGTTAAGTGTTGTGATAAATCTTAAGCAGGTGGTCTGGAATCCACTTTGAAACTGTATATATAGATACTATACTGTCTAGCTAGATATTGATAGACGAACGGGACCCTTATTTTGGAATTATCTATTAATTTTACCCATACTTTTATAAAATTTATTTAATATTGCGCCCCCAGGTGAAATTGCGCCCCTTCCCCCACTTAAAGAATTCCTGCCAAATGGTATCATTTCGAAAATAACGCAGAAATTGATTTGTATAAGAAAAGAGTTAAAATCCCTCGAGGACAACAAGAAACAATAATTATGATGATGATGATGATGATGATGATGTGATGATATTATCATTTATTGATTTGTATGATGATGAATTTACGAAACAATTACGATAATCAAAAAAAAGCTTTTCCAGACTTAATTCTTACGTTTCAATGTCAAAAGACAAAGAGATTCAATTCCAATGTATTTATTAGCATATTTTCTGACAAGATTTTTGTTTTCAAGTGTTCGCCCAAATTAATATTCGTACGGTGTGTGACGCTTGTCTGTTCTTAAATGCCAACCAATTACCTACCGCTGGTTTTTTTTTTTTTTTTTTTTTTTTTTTTTTTTTTTTTTTTTTTTTTTTTTTTTTTTTTTTTTTTCTTTTTTT
This sequence comes from Platyura marginata, assembly GCA_026745375.1. Taxonomy (NCBI): domain Eukaryota; kingdom Metazoa; phylum Arthropoda; class Insecta; order Diptera; family Keroplatidae; genus Platyura; species Platyura marginata. The sequence continues at coordinate 5 of JANSTT010011779.1, read as the reverse complement.
TTTTT
>JANSTT010011778.1:0-72293 GCA_026745375.1 Platyura marginata | reverse complement strand
TTGGAAATAATAAACAAGTACTCATACGGGTATATTATAATCGGCGTAGCCAATTTTTTCTTCTTTACTGGTTTTATAAGATTTAAGTATAAAAAAAAAATTTCCGAATTTTAATGTTTTTAATGTTGTTTTGAATCTGTGGCCAAGTGGTTGAATTTAAAAACAGACTAAAATAGCGTTTAAATTGCGACCATTTGTTGTAAGAAGAACATCTCAAGTTTGTTCCACAAAAAAGAGCTTATCATGTCAATTGAGATAAATGTATAAAGAGGGATGTCTAATGTGCTCATCTATAGAGCCCTCTCTCACACTAAACTAAACTATAATAATTGTTTATATATGTGAGTACTTTTTCTTTGCATCTTTAAAATAACCGGAACTGAACCAGAACGAAAAAATGAAATATGGAACATAAACCTAAATCGATGCGAAAAACATTTCGATTTCACTCTCTGCTGCAACCAACTAGTATTTTTCATATATTTAGTTTGTTGTCGGAGTTTCATAAATGCCATGGCCTGATAGTTAATAACTGTGACAGTGGTTGGTAAGTAAACCGACTACTGTATACCAAAACTAAATAGTATGTACTTAAAAAGCATTTTACTCATGACTCAATACTCTTATTTAAATATCTTAAAAATCATGATTTCAAGTACTCGAGTAAAAATACTTATTTATATACTTATTATTAGTGTTTGTATTCATTGCTACTTTTTGTACTCATTATTTCTTAAACTTATGAGTATTCTAGGTAACTTGTAGTCAGGATAACAACACAATTAATTAGTTGCTCAATAAAACATAACATTTTAAGAATCATGTGTATATAAAAAATAATATATTATGCAAAACATGATGATATGATAGGATAGATATTCTGATCATTTTATAATTTTAATAGCTACTGCAAGCACTTTTTTTTAAAATTATGGTTTGGATCTCTAATTTTAAAAAATACTAATGATTCAAAGTACTTAAAAAAGCACTCGTAATTTAATGAGTACATAAGTAGATACTTTTTTTTATGAGCTCTTAACTAAAGTACTTGAAATACTTAAATTAGGTACAGGTAACCCTCGTATAACGAGGAGGTTAGGTTACACAAAAATGTCGCGTTAAAAGTAGAGTTACGTTCCAAATCTAATAAAAACGCTATTTTGTTAATCCAAAAAATATTTAACTGTCAAATTTCAGAAATTTCAAGATCGCATTATACGAAACTACAACTGCGTTATACAAAGAATGTTCGTAATTTCAAAACCGCGTTGTAGCGAAAACGTGTTATAGAAGTACCGCGTTATACGAGTGTTACCTATATTTTACTCCGCACATAACACAGTGCATAACGAACGTTCCAGAACCTCTCGTTTGGCGGTTTTTATTTCGATTCCATTTAATTGGCCCTGATTGTTTTGATGTTTGCTCATTTCATTTAGCAGCTTTTAGATCGATTTTAATTCATTTCACTGTTTACCTTTGGCTGTTTTTATCTCGCTTTTATTTAATTTTGACGTTTGTTAATTTGCAGTTCGTTATTTCGCAGGTCGTTGTTACGCTGATCGTTTTTTTGCTATTCGTTGATTTGCTGCTTATTGTCACTTGATAAAAAAAAACCCTTAATTTAAAAAATGGGATCTAATCTAGCTCACTATGTCCTATTCGTGACTCGTGACTACTAAGTGTGAACAAAATCTTTTTAATTTTCTTTGACTATTTGCCTGTTTATTACTTTACTATTAGTTTATCATAAATCATAAATAAATAAATATGTTTGAAATCATCGTGTAATTCTGCAATCATTAGTTATTTATTCAGATTATTAGTGTATTATTACCGATATTACTATATAGGCCAAAACATTGACGGACACACAATAATAGAATTTAATTCTGGTCATAGATTCAAATAGATTTTCTGGCAGTTATCCTAATTCATTGATTCAAAAAATATCCTTAATATCAATACTAAATACTCCGCTGTACAGGATTTCAGTTGTATAGAGACTGTTAGTTTGAACATCTAAGCAGCTCCTGATAGTAATCACAACCTGTATGTCCTTCGATCATTCAAGGTCTAACCTTTCCATAATCGAGATAAATGGTTTGAATTGAAATGGACATTATCGTTCATTCGGTCTTTAAAATATAACTTAAATTATTTTTAAAGATAACCACCTAGGAAGAAGATTTTTTTAGAAAATTCTATTTATTTTCTATAATGGTCCTAATACTCGTAATATTCAATTCTATTATTAAACTTTTTGCAATGAGGTCGAAATTTGATCGTTTTACTAGAGCATTTTTACACAAGTCATGGTTTCATGCTTTATGCTGGTTTATTTGTACTTATCAATGAGTATAATAGAGGTGAAGTCGAAGGAATCAGACAAATTCATTCTACTTCCCGCATCTTCAATCTGTAGTTTCAGGCATCATGCATGAAATCATGACTCAGACGTAAAAGTGTGCTCTTACATACATAAATACACATAAGAATAATACACAAAATGATCACAGTTCGATTAAAATTGAATAGGCAATCAAGATTTATGGCGAAACTTAATTAAATAGTTAGTCATAAATCATGAATTCGTTTGAAAAATTATTAGCAAGGAATCCTGAACACTATTTACAGATTATAGTAATGATCAAAATGCCAGCAGATTCTGTACAAAAATGGCATCAATACCGGCTATAGTAAGTATAAAGACATTACGTTTGAAAGTAAGACTTATGTTATAAGATAATTTTTCTATTTAAAATACCAACAAGAAATGTACCAATTTATAGGTAAAGTCAATATTTTTCTTGCACTAAAATATTTAAAAATGTCAATTTCCAATTTAATTTAATTTTGTAACACAATTTTGCGAAAATCGTCAATTACACCACGATCTAGGATGGAAAATTCTGGTATTCACCACTGTAACGCTACATCGAATTCATCATTGCAGCACTAGTGGCAATAACCGACATTATTCTTGCTTGTCTCTGGTTTTCGAATTACTTTCGAGAGGTTTTTTAGTTATCATAGCTAGATCCTTCAGCTCAATCACATTTATAGCTCCGAGGAGAGGGAAGAGGATATCGTATTTATTATAATTTTTCCAACTTTCAACTCTCTTTTTCATGTTTAAAATGTATGGACTTTGAAGGGTTAACTTTTTCCAAAAATGTTATTCAGCATAAAATGCTGGAAATTTAAAATAATTTAAAAATACTAAGTTTCAAAACTATATCTTCAGTATTAATAAAGTTCAAAATTGTGTCACTTTTTCAAAAACCGCTGAAAAAACGGTCAAGATGTTCGGAAAACAACCAATTTTTTCCATTTTCTTCTATCAAAATGACGTAAGTTTTTTTTCATGATGACATGAAATAATATGATACGATATCTAGAAATTTGTTCCATTTAATAAAACTTTTGTACGTTTTACCCAGTGTCCCCTATTATTTCTATTTGTTTTACGCAACGCTTTATTTCGATGGAAGCACATTCATTTTTCCACAAACTCAAATGCGCATTTCGTCTTTTTAAGTGGTATCTAAAATATCTTCGATACTACACACAATTTTTTTTTTGTTAAACAGGATTATTAAAATGTTCCAAAAATTAGGAATAGTCACAAAATTTCAGGTACCTATCTATTATGGAAAAAAGATATTCCGCATCAAACATCGCATCCGCATCAAACTTGACCACTTTCGTTTTTCTAGTGTTTTAATGCATAATCTACAATTCTATATCAACTACGTCTACTAATTTTACTACCCTCTCTCCTATACGAATTTACTGTGTTTTTTTGTACTTTCCGCCATATCGGTGGCCCATTATTTATATTCACATTTTTTTGTTTCTTGTTGGTCAACGTAAAGAAGATAAATAACGGAGGTTAGAAGAAAAATGTTATTTGTAATACAACAATACATAAATCAATAAAATGTACACAATCCTGCTAACCAAAAATTCCATAATCTAAGCTAAATTCTAATCATATTCTTCTACTTAGGATCAATTAATATCGTCGACACCCGTTTCTGGTGGTATGGGTATGCATTTATTGCAGAAAATGGGATGGCGTCCTGGTGAAGGACTTGGCAAAGAAAAAAATGGCTCATTGCAACCGCTATTGCTGGAAGTAAAGTTAGATAAAAAAGGATTACTAGCTGTTGAAGAGGTTTGTATTTCATATATAGGTAATATTAAAATTGGTATTCTTCAAAATCGGCCAACTTCTGAACCAACTAAATTCAAAATTGTTTTTTTTTTCAAAATAACTATTTACTAACTTACAAGATCAAATAGTTAAATCGCTCTGAGACCAAATGGTCCATTATGCCCAACTCGTATCATCGAACTTAAGGATAAGGTTCCTTAATACGTCTAGATCTCAATACATACTTAGGTAGTTCTACTACAAAAACCGCTTTTAATGATTTCGTTTTCGGTATACACAGATCCATCACTCCTAAAGCCCATGGACTTACTTGCCAATCCAACTATAACTTATATTAATTTTTTTCCATATACAGGATCCAAACGCACCAAAACGAAAGAAACTCATCAATGTAGCACAGGTTAAAGAATCAATGGGAAATAAACATCCCGTTTCACTATTAGGTGAATTGGCTGCCAAGAAAAAATGGTTAGCACCACTTTATGAAACAGTAGCGGAAGATGGACCACATCATAATAGACAATTTTTATTCAAAGTATGGAATTTGTTTTATTGATAATTAAAAAACTGACAGATTTTCTTTAATTTTACAATTTTTTATTGTTGTAGGTTTCAATAAATGGTAATGTTTATCAACCACCGAATCAAAGCAATAACAAAAAAGAAGCAAAAGCAGTGGTAGCTAAATTTGCACTTCAACAAATGGGCATATTGGAATAAAACAAGAAACGACTGTTGGCTGGTGCAATTAGTCGTTCTCTAATCTTTAATTCAAATTTTAAAAAAAGTAATAAATATATATTAGAAAAGTTAATTTGTTTTTATTCTCAATTTTTGAGCATGTACTCTAGGCGTACAAAGCCAATTACCAAGGGGTACCCAAGGAAAAATATTATAAAAACAATAAAAGAGATCAATTTATTGAATTTTTATGTGATGATGTATTTAAGAGCGATTTTTTGAGTTATTTTTGATATAACCCCAAAGAGCACAATATGGATTGATTTTCGACAGACTGGATTTTTGGCTATGCTTGGATTAAAAAACAAGTGTCAATCGAGAATTGAAGTTGAGCCAGACTAGCGTCTAAAATTGACATTAATAAAATCTGATATCGGAGAATTGTGCAAATCTAAGCAAAGGCAATGCTCGTATCAAAATGCGAATTACGTTTAAAACTAAGTGATTCGGAGCCAGACATAAAGAAGTTCATATATCTCGAAAATATACCCAAGTTTCACATTAGATTTAATTATTTTTTTTTAAATCATTGATTTGATGAAATGATAAAATATTGTTTAAATGAAATGATATTTATATGCGTTTTTAAGCTCATTTATGGGTATTATAAGGAAGGTTTTTTTGTGGTACTTAAATTTTCCAGTTTTTGTCTGGCTAGTACGATTTCATTAAAAGGTCGAAAACAGCTGGATTAGAGAATTACATATATTTGTTTTTTCTCAAGACCGTCTCGAGCAAAAAACATTTTATATTTGAATATGTACTATCAAAAATCTGACCGCGACGGTTATACCTTGCCCGCCGCTGTAGACCGATTTTTATTGAACGGCTTCATACCTAATGTATTACAAGAGAACGCTTTGTCGCGCGGTCAGACCGACCTCTGTATAACGAAACTTTAAATTATTTTAAAAATGGGAGTATTTTCAAATTTTCCAAACACAAATTTTATAACTAAAATTCAATGTCCTTACTCAATGTAGTAAAAGAGAATTTTTAAAAATTTGTTCAGTTAAAACCCCTTCAACATACATTTCTTATAATCCAAAGTCCCTTCAACATAAAGTACTATCTCCCTTAAAATATTTTAGTTTGTATATGGCATCACTGTCCTGTTACTGGGTATCGTAGAATTTTCTATTTATCTTTCAAAGTTTTGTTCTTATAGACATAGAGGAGCATTTAATTTAAAACCCAAAATTAATTAGAACAATGGCAAGTTTTAGATTAATTAATTTATTTAAACTAAGTAAACGCTGTGTTTCATACACAAATCCATTTAGAGTTTCACAATTTAGAGTAGATCCTCTAAGAAATATTAATTCAGGTAAAATAAGGTTATGTTTAATTCCAAGATCCTTAATTGAACATTAAATCGTTTAGCGAGACCCTCACGATCGCTTAGCACAGTTACAGTAGAAGAAAACTATCATTCAATAATTAAAGATAAGGAAAAGGGTACTGGCAAACTAGATAAACATGAATTTCAAGCCGAAACTCGTATGCTCTTGGATATTGTGGCGAGATCTTTATATTCTGAGAAAGAAGTAAGATTTTAGTGGTTGATTTAAGTAGTTTATTATAAAGAAAATTAGGTATTTGTTAGAGAACTTATATCAAATGCAAGCGATGCATTAGAGAAATTTCGTTACACAATCAATACGGCCGGGGAACATCAAAATGACTACGAAGATGTTAATCGTCCAATGGAAATTCATTTGAGTACCGATAAGCAATCTATGATTCTTACTATACAAGTACATCAAAATAAGTTATTTGCTTTATTTCCTTGTTAATCAAATTTATATATTTAGGATACCGGCATTGGTATGACCAAAGATGAACTGATAAATAATTTAGGAACAATTGCTCGGTCTGGATCCAAACAGTTTTTGAATGAAATTAAAAACAAAAATGAATCCATTGATAGTTCCTCAAATATTATTGGTCAATTTGGTGTTGGATTTTATTCTGCATTTATGGTGGCTGATAAAGTAGAGGTGTTTACTAGGTTTTTTTTTATATGTGATTACCATAGTGAATGTCAAATTGAGAGAATTATTGTAGATCATCTAAAGTTGGTGCACCTGGATTGCGATGGAGTTCGGATGGTTCGGGTGAATATGAAATTCAAGATGCTGATGATGTTTCAATTGGCACAAAAATTGTGCTACATTTAAAAACAGAGTGTAGAGAATATGCTGATGAAGATAAAATTAAGAGTTTAGCACTATATTAAAATCTTATGGACTACATTCTAATATCTGTCTCTTTAGGTGTTATTAAAAAATACAGCAATTTTGTGGGTAGCCCAATATATCTGAATGGCCGTAAATCAAATGAAATTCAACCAATATGGTTGCTGGAACCAAAAGAAGTCAAACAAGATCAACATAATGCATTCTATCGTTTTATTGGGAATACATTTGATACACCAAGATTTACGTTGCACTACAAGGTATCAGGATCAGAATTAATACTCAAGAAATATTTTGTTGAATAAATTAAAATTTCAGACGGATGTTCCACTAAGCATAAGAGCCCTACTTTATTTCCCAGAGGGAAAACCTGGTTTATTTGAATTATCTCGTGATAACGATGTCGGTGTAGCGTTGTATACACGAAAAATTCTAATTCAATCTAAAACCGATCAATTACTACCAAAGTGGCTTCGATTTATTAAAGGTGTTGTTGACTCTGAAGATATTCCACTTAATTTAAGCAGAGAATTACTACAGAACAGTTCTTTAATAAGGCAAGTACCATCATCATACATCTGGCATATTAATCATTTTGATTTATTTTGTAGAAAATTTAGAAATGTCCTGACAAATCGAATTCTACGTTTTCTTCATGATCGTTCTACAAAGCTGCCGGATGAATTTGAAAAATTCTATAAAGATTATGGCCTATTTTTAAAGGAGGGTATTGTAACATCAGAATCGTCAACTGAAAAGGTAAATCTTTTATATGTGTTCTCACAATTTTGATTTGGTTTGATTATGCATCGAGTATTGCACATGACTAACACTTCGGAAGAACTAGATCATGGATAAAAAAATCGCTCATATGCAGACATATTCTCAGGAAAAGTAATTCTAGAAATCGCCAATCTTATAGGGAATACCCCACTCTCTTCGTAGTATAGGTTTTATTTGTCACAGTGATTTGTGGCTTTAGTGCCCCACCCTCCTTTAAAATACGAAAATACAAAATCAACCATCATTAATCGTCCTTTAAATTTATTATTAGGAGGAAATTGCAAAACTGTTACGTTTTGATTCCAGCAGATGTGTGGACAACAAAAAAGTATCGCTACCTGAATATTGCAATCAAATGAAAGAAGAACAAAAAGATATTTACTACATTGCTGCACCAAGGTATTTTATAGATTGAAATTTTGTTTTTTTCATTCCTCCACATTTACGTTATCTGAATTTTTATTTTTCTAGCCGTGCTTTAGCCGAAAATTCTCCATACTACGAGGGACTGAAAAAGAAAGACGTTGAAGTGTTATTTTGCTATGAACCTTACGATGAATTGGTTTTAATGCAATTGCAAATGTTTATGAACAAAAATATTACGTCCGTTGAAAAAGAAATGCGACAAGATAAGGAGGCTGATAATTTGTCCAATTTAGGTGATTTTTTGTTTTGCATTTGTAAATATTACTAAAATTTCAGAATGCGCGAAAAGAATTGTGTTTATCATGAAAAATCCTATTGTTAGGTAATTAACTAAATATTCGACTGTGTAAAAGAAGTTTTGCTGCTGCGCGTTTTTTTAGCTAGAACGCCCGCGCAATTAGAGGGATTATATTAACGTTATGTGAATGTTTATCGTTACGGACATGTTTTTGTACCATTTTTTTTTTGTTTAGTTAGTGGAAGTAAATCAAGGCTTGCTCGTTGAGTCGACGTTTATTCGTAAAATCAACGTTTTTTCGTTATGTCTCTATTTTTATTAATTCAGCTTTTCTACGTTGAATTTATTCAATTTATTTTATCGTTAAATCGTGTCGGCGTGGAATTGAATTTGGTAATTATTTCTGAGATACCTTTATTTTTTTACCGTTCTATTGAGATGTATTTGGCGGTAAAACAGCAATTAATCATTTATTTTTATTTTTAAAATTTTAAATATTTTTAGGACATAATAGCGTTCATTACCAAGCAACTTAAATTAAATTTGTGGTTTCTTTCAGGAGAAGGAAGTTTACTCCGATCACAAATTGATGACATCATTCCATGGATAAAAAGCAATCTGTCAAACAAAGTTGTCAATGTTAAAGTATGATAAAAAAATGGTAAAAATATTTCATAAAAAACAATTTTTTTTCAAAGGCTACAACTCGCCTCGACGAACATCCGTGTGTCGTTACCGTCGAAGAAATGGGTGCTGCCAGACATTTTCTTCGCACCCAAGGCCATCAAATTCCAGAAGAAAATCGATATGCTCTTTTACAACTACAACTGGAGATTAATCCTAAGTATTCTAGGAGATTTAGATTTAAAATAGAACTTTTGTTTTAATTTTTAAAATTGTAGGCATCCCATTATCAAAAAATTGCATGATTTAAAGACATCGAATAATGAACTGGCTGAACTCGTGATTCAACAGGTATGTTTTGAAACTGAGTACGTACAATGAAAAATATTTTTTGAATTTATTGTTGTGTCTGCAGCTATTTTCGAACGCAATGGTTGGAGCTGGACTGGCGGATGATCCAAGAACATTATTAACAACAATGAATAAGCTTCTAACAAAAGCGCTGGAAAAACATTAAAGATTTGTATGATTCCTTTATCTTGTTGCTAATAAAAAATTGTTTTACTAAAATAAATCCAATTTTGTTTTTACACGATTTCATTCGAAATAGCATGGTTAAAAAAGCATAAGGGATTTGTATTTTAAACTAACTGAAAAGTGCGGTATTGTTCGCTAACAATTATTGTAAGGAATGAACCAACATTGTATTTGAATGTTATTATAACTTTGATAGCGTCTCTTGATATTCACCGTAGAAAAACAATCGCCATGGTCTTTCTCGTGAAATTTTTAGTTGAAATAATTGCATGTCGGTTCGTCCGTGATCAAAATCTCAGTTAAATGTTCCTATCAAAATCGCTAAAGTTGCCTACCTGGCCATTGTGACAAATTGTAGCATGCCACCGTATCTAATAAGCATAAATACAGTTTCACTTATTAATTAAGAAATACAATTGAAAAATAGATTTGGAATAAAATAAAACACTAATGGGTTAAATTTTCAAAAATTCCGCCAAATTTTAAACTTGCTATAAACTCAGAGAACTTCATTGCGGAAACATTAGAAGTATTCAATAAAAATGGCAACAAATTGTATTTTATACACATTTTATGGAATAAAAAATAAATAACTATTATAATGATAAATAATGGAATCCAATTAGAAATTTTTAAAGTATATAAAACAATGTCTATATTTAATAACTTCATTAAATATTAATCATATTTGGTGAACATATCATTGCCGTAGTACCATTTTACCAATGATTGCCACACACATGTTTAATGTACTATCTTGCTCATATAACACCACCGCTCATTGGCTCGAAATTCTAATGAATACAAATTTTCACCAATCAGAAAATTCGTTATACAACTTTACAAGATAGACGCTTGTCATATGACCATTTTGGTTGCTTTTCAGTGTGTAGGCCATATTTGACAGTGGTGGGACCATTTCAGTTTAGTGAAGTGAGTGTGTGGATCTAGTTCTGTTTTTCAGAGATTCTTCTGAACCTGTAAATACTCCTTAAACAGAAACAAAAAAAGAAAAAAAAAGATAGAAAAATGGCACTTCCAGAAGAAAACCCAATTTATGGACCATTCTTTGGTGTTATGGGAGCAGCGTCGGCTATTATTTTTAGCGGTAAGACATTTTTACAGTGATTTTTTTCACAAAATATGTCTCCGAGAAGACATCACTCTAGTCGTCGAATATTGATTTTGGGCCAAGGACTTGGAGCACAATTTAATGGATATACAACTTATGTGACCGTAGTTCGTTTTTTTTACTTTTTTTTTATCTTCAGTGTTGCGGGTGGTTTATTTCATTGTTTTTTTCTATTTTGATGATTTTTTTTTAGCATAAAAATGAAAAGTGCAAAAAACACCGGTTTTTATGTGAAAAATGGGTGGTCACGAGTTGCTAATCTCTGGCAATGAAAAAAAAAATTTTCATTTTTGATTTGGTATTGATTTGAATTATTAAAATGTGCTGCTGGATATTCGAAATAATTATCTTGTCGACCGTATATTTTTGAGTAAATTTCGGGCAACATCCAAAGTTCCTTTTAATTTTAATGAAGTGTTTTCTGTCCAAAAATAGGGCGTTTGCCAAATAATAATTACGGTGGTGAATTGGCATTTATTCAAAATGTCCCGTTTTTTTTTTAAGTACAGATTTTTAACATTATTTTTGCAATAATTTCTAAAAATCATTATAAAACCTGTTTGGTAGAGAAGAAAAAAACCTTGAAAATAGGTCACATGCTTACTGAATATGACATTGGGTCATTTTTTTTTTTCGAATTTTCATGAAAATTGTTTACCTTTTGCAATGCTAGTTAATTTTTTATTACACGTTTCATGTACATTTTTTACAAAAATAAAATCAAGAAAATTTTATTTTCTGCGTCGTACATGGTAATTTTTTAGTGTGGAGTCGATTGTCTATTCGCAGTTATCGGCTACCATCAGACGTCACTATATACTTGATGCGTGTCAGTGCGCATTTCGCTTTCTAATTGTCACATTTATTAGGCATATTATATGATTAATTATAATGTAGTTCATTTAATTTTATCTTAAATTATGTGGCGAAAGAACACTTGCACTACAAAACGGCAATTTTCGTATTTCAATGATCCGATTTTTTCCAGTAGAAATGTTGATCGATTTATTCATTTACAAAATATGACTCATGTGATATCAATTGTAATAGTCAGCTGCATTACTAAAACCATTACCTACAATACACTTGTAGATTTGTATTTACTTAAAAAAACAAAATTATTTGTAATATTTGTTTTTTTCCATAGCCAATTGGCTTACATATCGTTTTTATTAGAAAAAATTACAAAAATTTATTAGATGTTGTCACATGGTTTCTTATCAGCTGACTTGACGTGAGGAAATGTCAAGTCAGATGCTTTATTATCACATTCATGATGTAAATTTAATTAAATCAATTATTTAATAATTATTAAGTGGAATGGTTGCGGTTTAGGAGGATTATGGGGCTATTGGCCCTCCACCACTGAGACCTGGAGGATTTATTGCGGATACTTTTTCTGAGTTTTAAATGTCCTCGTTTAGCGAGGTGTTGTTAATGAATTTTAATACCTATTAGTGTAGTCAGACAGTCCCATACAATCTTAGATTGGACTTCCAAGGCTTTGAGTGCTTCCTGGCTATCTGATAATATGTAAATTCTTTTGTTCTGGTTCTTTTCCGATTGAAACACGGTTGGGTTTTTTTTTCTTTCTTTCTTTTTCCTTGTAGTGTTAGATTGGAGAGTCCAAGGCTTTGAGTGCTTCCTGGCTATCTGATAATATGTAAATTCTTTTGTTCTGGTTCTTTTCCGATTGAAATACGGTTGGGTTTTTTTCCTTTCTTTCTTTTTTCCTTGTAGTGTTTCTACAAATTTTTACATAATAAAAAATTCGTATTATGGACTACTACATTATTCTAATAAGAACTTTTTTCCTTATTGAACTAGATCCAAAATTGTAATTTAAATTAACGAACGATAAAAATGAATATAAATAGGTGGTATTTATCGGTATTAAACTAAAATGGAATTTACACATTAGGAAACTGGAGAATAAAATTATATAATAAATACTGACACCCCACTTATCTTTATGCAGTATGGAGTAGAGGATCTCTGAAAGATTAATCGGTTTTGCGTAATTTTTATAAGTCATTCAAAGGAGTTTTACTTAGGATGTCTTCATTTGGAATTAATTGTTGGGGCACATTTGTTTATCACCCTATAGATTGTTCCTTAATGAATTACTAACTATAAATGAAACTAAGTATTATTTTTAAGTTCATGAGATGAATTGATCAGGGGCCCTATTATAAAACTTCCATTTATTCTATAAATTAAATTTCCTATTGCCATAAGTAGTACCTAAGTACTTATTTTTTTTCTGATATAAGATTGAACATAATCAGTAACGATACGTCGTTTGATAGTATACATGTATATATATATATCGACGTTATCAAATGTAAGTCATATGATAATTATGTAGATAGATATATTGCCATATCAAATCACATTTATTTTCTTCATGTGATAAATAACAGCAAGCTTTAATTGATCATACTTTTACTCTTCAAAATACTTCTTGTTGTTATAACTGTGAAAGAAACTTATATCAAAAATTTTAGTAATTAACTAAAAACTGTCCTAAAGCTTCTGTATAACAAAAAAACAACTACCACAATCAAACATCCGCATTAATGATATAAATATAAAATGACTGCAAGTGCAAGACTACGAACCATTATAGTAACTATCAATAGAATTTGAGGTTAACAAACGTTTACATAGATATGTTTTAAAATAGTGGGTTGCCAGTAACAAAATTTTACTTTTTTCACTATATAATGTAGGTATGGATGGATGTTCTCATACATATACGTAATGGTAGCCTGGTATTTTATTAGTGAATATTTGATTTAAATATAATAAATTAATTAAACATTCAATAAATTCTTCTTTGTTTTTTGTGGTGTCCAATTATTTATGTCTATTTTAAGATGTCTACTAAAAATGTTCTATGAGTTCAAGTTTAATTTTGTCATTTAATCTGTCTATTTTATTTATAGGACACAATAGTAGAAGAGTGGCTAATTTTAATTGATTCATTTTAACTGTTTTTCTTCTCTTTTTTTTTTTGAAGATGACTCGCAGTCTTCTCTTGCACTGATATATTCTGATTTTTAATAATTTTTTTAATACAAACAAAAATGATTTCAGTTTTTTACGTTAACTTAAATGGTCAACGCATTGTTGAATATAGCAACTTTTATCTTTTCCATATAAAAATAATGTTAAGAGCAAACAATAATTTTTAAATTTTACGAACTTAATACCACACATAATTTTATTATTACATAATACAATAAATTATCAAGTAATTAAGCACCTACTTATTTATTTCAGAATATTCATTTGATAAACAAATTAAACAAAAAATTTATCTTTTTTGTTTTAGGTGTTCTGAGATAAGCCTAAAAAATACGAAGTATTCCTAGGCCAATTTTTTAAATTGTATTTATAAATAATTACCTTGAAGGGATGAGAGAGTTTATCAATTATATAATAAAAAATGACCCTTTGAATTAAATTAAATTCCTCTGGACAGGCACACGGTCCGTTACGTTTATTTAACTATCTAATAATGACTTAGTGACCTGGAAAATTAATCTTTAACCATTAGCTTTAATCTTGTAATTTTGGCGAGAATTTATTGAATTCATCCAATTTTTCATCATTTACCTTTAAAAGGATAAATTCATGAATATTCCACAAAGACAAGGATCTTTCAACTTAAAACAAATTGTCTACTCTGACGAATACAAGTAAAATTCAAACAAACTATTTTAACGGAAGTTTTCTGTAAATGGAGCCCTACTTCATCCACTTTGAAACGTTTTTTTGTTTGTTTTTTTATTCGATTATTAGAACAAATTTCAGAATTGTTATAATGCTCTTGAAAAAAGAATTTTAAAGAATGATGTAAGAGTTTATATTAAATGTAATCGTTTTGATGTTTCTTCATATAGAAACTCACAAGATGCATCATGAACCAGTTACCTCTAATATAACCGCACTATTTTGAATTATTGACGATTTACGCTTGATCTATAACTAAGACTCTATGGAACCTGGTTGATATTAACTTTTATAATACAACGGTATGTGTATTCTTGTGTAAAGTCCGTAGAAACTGCCCTGATATCGATTCTTTTTACCTGTCAGGTATGACACATAGCAATGCTGGGTTTTCTCAGACATACGAAGATTTTTCTCATTTACATATATTATAAGTCGTCAACTCTACAACAATACAATTTATTTATCTGGGCTGAATCATTGGATTTATCCCGTGATATTGTGTAACACATACATATCAATGTAATTAATTATTATCAATCAAATATTTCTGTTGGAAATAGTAAAGCAGTTGATTCTCTCTCCATTTCTAACTATTCTCAATATACTTAAGTGATTAACCTTGCAATTTCTTGGAAATAAAAGTTACAATAAACACACACACAAAATATTTTATAGTAGTCAATATATCAAAATGTTTTTATTATAACTTCATACAGTAGAACCTGGATAGTGCGGACCCCATCAAACCGGAGTTCGCTTAATCCGGATCGACAATTAAAAAGAAAAAAAATGAAGAAAAGCAAAAACGCTATTAAAAAGCTAAATTGCAGGTGCGGAACTCTTCTTATTTTACAGGTTGTTTTAACTATTTATTTACTCATTTTCTAATTAATTTGTTTTAATTCAGACGACCTAAGCCCCAATTCGTTCGGATTAACGAGGTTTTACTGGTTTTTTTTTTTTTAAACAGTCGATATATATTGTTTGCGTTTATTTTATAATTGGTTTTTCGGTCAGTTTATTTTAAAAAATAAATATTTTTTACTTAAAACCATTTATTGTCGACGTTTCGATAAATATGCTCATTAAGGTGCACGTAAGTCAATTTTAATTAATCATTTTATAATTGTTAGAAAGAAGGACCTTTATTTCAGGTTCAATTTTGGCTCTGTTTTTTTTCAGATAAAATTTCCATCATTCGAACCTATTTAATATTTGCTTTATTATTGATTTGTTTATTTTATTCGTTCGGTCTATAATCGAATTGCTGCAATTGATATGATATACTTATAGTCTCGTTGTTTATCTGTTTAAAAAAAATTATCAATTACAAACATAACAACAATTGGCAATATGTGTGTATTCGTTATAAATGAAAGATAGCATTATCATTAAAAAAAAATCGTTTTACTCTCAAAGATCGGCAGATTAAAAATGTTCAAAGTAAAAGTTTAATTTTTACGTTAAATTTGTACAACATCATTTTTGAAATCTAGAATTTTAACTCAACCAACTTTGAGTTAGCCAACTGCAATAACCATGGTAGTATTTAACCAGTTGAATGGGATGAATCGTTTTTGAAAATACTTCCTGTGTTGGCACAGACTTTTTACCGCGGTCGTACATTTACGTCATATATGTTCGCAGAAATATAGATAATAAATACCAAATAAAAATGAATACACAAAACAAGTTCAAAACTGTTGGTAATCCTAATGAATCATTTTTACATTTACATTACACATAATCAGCTCGCTGGCATACATATTCGACAAGCCATTTCATTCTAGAATAATTTTTAATCGTTGAATCAATATTACGAGAAATTCATTGAGGATATCATACATCGAACTCAGAGATTAATTCTGACCAAACTTATCGATCGATAAAATGTGCAGTTGTAGTCTTTGTAGTTTATTCTTTGTGCAGCAGCCAGACTTGTCATCATACGTGGGCAGAAGTGAATTTTATGGAGAATCGTAGAAGATTTCGATAATTTATTCGGACAATATCAAAATCGTTCTATTTATTTTTCAAGTGATGGGGGTTTCACCAGAAATTACATGGATTGCAAAGGTGTCGTATCGTAATAATAATAATAATTGATCAATTTTCTTTTGCGAAAGGATCGTAATTAGGGGAAAAATACACAACCCCACTGAATTTTATTTACACCTAAATTTTGAACCGTTGAATATTGTGTCTGATGTGAGTGCAACTTTTAGTTTAAAATGAAAATATGACCACCACCACCTAAACCGACGGATAAGAGCGAGCAAACTATGCATTTCTGGTCCATAATAACAATTTCGACAAAAACTATTTGATTATTGAACGGTTAAAGCTTAAATCGATAAAACCTCTTCCGATAAATGATTTGAATTAACAATCAAATGTTGTTTTAATTTTTAGCCCTTGGAGCTGCTTATGGCACAGCCAAATCAGGTACCGGTATTGCCGCCATGTCAGTGATGAGGCCTGAATTAATTATGAAATCGATTATTCCCGTTGTCATGGCTGGTATCATTGCTATTTATGGACTTGTAGTTGCTGTTCTGATTGCTGGTGTACTAGAGGAACCATCCAAATATCCATTATTTAGGTATGAACAACTTAGCATTGTTGGTTTTATAGAACCAGATTAATAATCCTAAATCATATTTTTCTTAATTATTACAGAGGCTTCATTCACTTAGGCGCTGGTCTATCGGTAGGATTTTCCGGTTTAGCGGCAGGTTTTGCAATTGGCATTGTTGGTGATGCCGGTGTACGTGGTACAGCGCAACAGCCACGTTTATTCGTCGGCATGATTTTAATTCTTATTTTTGCTGAAGTATTGGGTCTGTACGGTCTCATTGTAGCCATTTATCTCTACACAAAATAAACGAAAAACCACCTATATCAAGTAAAAATATTGCATTTTTCGGTATTATAAACAGAACTTCAAACAAACAAACAAAGATAAAAAAGTGGAAAGAAGGAATGAAAAAATATTAATAATAATACAATAATAATAATAATAATAATAATAATAAAAATAAAAAAATATAAAAAGATTCATCCTAATTACACGTGGTATGCGTGTTTTGTCACAAAATCGTCTATATGTTTATATATATATATACTTCCACAATGTCGCCATATTGTCGACATACAAAATGTTTTGATAAACACAAAACGGCATACGAAGGATGTTTACTTTTAGTTGTTGTTAATTTTTTTTCTTTTTTTTTTTTTTTTTTTAAATGAAAGATTGTCCCAATCATATTATTGTGTATGTCTGTCATCGTCACAGTAATAATTTGTTTTGTTTTTTTCGTTTTATTTTTAAATCGATTTTGTTTATAACCGAAAAATATAAATATTAAAAAAAACTTCACTCATGTTCACACTTTGATCATCATGAACCAACATGCATATATTTAAAAGACAAAATAAAAAAAAAATAAAAAAATTATATTAATGAACAAAACAAGAACGTACAATTATTCATTTTCGTTTTTTAACTCTTAAAAAAAAAAATCACATTTTTCTGATTTTTGTAATAATGTTGTGATGAATTTGAATTTATTATCTGTTTTGAGACATTTTTTTTTCGATTGAGGAGGGGACACCGATTTTTTTTTTTTTGAAAAAGCATCAATTCTAATCGATATGCTAAGATGCTGAGCATGGAGATTGGTCTTCCCGTATTTTTGTGATCAATCGGTGTTCCCTCTCCAGACGATTTGAAATGTTTATTTAATATTAATTTTTTTTTTAGTTTTTTTTTTTTTTGGTTTTGTTAATATATATTTTTTCTTGTGTATAAAAATCGCTGTAGTTTATTTAGTTACTGGTATTTTGATATCTGCAAAATAATGACTTTTTTTTTAATAAAAAAAAGTAGAGAAAATAATTTTAAAAATAACTCGTTTTCTGAGTGAAACATCTTTTTCTGGATTAAAATTTGGGCTAAATAAATTAATATCACCACAAAGCACAATTTGGAGTATATTCCTGGTTTATAATTTTTCTCATTTTATTTTGTTGTTTATTTTATTTCAAATATCGCGTTCAAGTCTAATCAAATCATATCTGTTTTTGGCGTATTTTTTTTTTAAATTAATATTTGTATTTTTAATTGCCGTGATTATATATATTTGTTAATTTTATCATTATATTATTAGATTTATTTTTAGGTATTAAGATTCGATTAAACTTTAATTCAATTTGTCTGTACAGTTTTTAAGTATGTAGTAAAAAAAAAACAAAAAACTTACTACCTACTACGTGAAAGACTTTCACGACCCCCTCCAATTAAAACGCGCATACGTTATCGAAATTAATTAACCGTTATTTTTGGTTTTTTGTTTTATCAAAAATTTTCAAAAAAATAAAAACCCAAAAAATTCAGCAATTTGCAATAAATCTCCATAATTCTAAAAAAAAACGATTTTTTTTTTTAAGATAATTTTTGAAAAATTACCAAACTTGGCAAATATTTGGAATTGTGCTGTTTTTTTAGATGGAACTTTCTTTTTTTTTTTAAATTACATAAATACAATTCGATCACACACATATGTACGTTGTGTTGGCCAAAAAAAAAAAATTATGTTGCATTGCAATTAAGAGGAAAAGAAAGAAAAAAGTGTAAATAAAAAAACATTTATTTATTGTAAAAATTAACAATTTGATTTTTAACATTTATGCATTATGATCATTTCTTTAAAAAAATATTTACACGTCAGATACAATGTATATTTACTTGTAAATATAACTTTATGTTAAAGATTTTTTTAAAAAACAAAAATGTTTTTTTTTTCGTTTTGTTATTAGTTTTCAGGACATATTTTTTTTTAATTGTTTAAGAAACACAAACAAAAAAGAATTATTATAGCAATATTGTAGTAGAAAAAGAAAACAACCACAACATCAAAAAATTATACTTTTAAAAATTACATTTATTAAACATAAAATTTAAAGAAAAAAAAACAATTCGTGTAAGATTGTCAGGGGTCGATTGATATCGTATAATAAATACAATTTGTACATTCCAAATGTAAATTTATTTCTGTTTTCCTGATTACCGTATCGTATTAATTATATCATATTATATAAATTATATTAGTGTTCAAATAGAAAATAAATTTTCTTTTTGGAATTTGTTACAAACAAAAAAAAAACTATTTGTTTTTTAATTGTTCTTTGTATATTAACAAAACAAAATGCGTCTGTCTGTAGCCAGATTTTTTTTTTTTTCGTTTTGTTGGAGGTGGGGATAGAACTCTTTAAGTGATCCCTCAATACAAATTCTTTTAAAAGTAGTGAGGCCAAAAATGAGAAAGAAATATCAGGGGTCTTACTATAAATTACGTTACGAAAGCAGAACATGAAATTTCTTAGTTTCGAAACGTATATTTCATTACGAAATCCAACCCTAGTACAAATTATGTGACGTTTTTTTTCAAACGACAAGACGTCAAGTGTTTTCATGACGAAATACATAGTCGTTCGTTTTGATCGGTCATATTTGTTGTGTTGTTGTTAATTTTTTTTTTTTTAATTAGGAATTTTTAAGGAAAATGTAAGTAATAGTGTTAAAATATTATTTTTCATTGTATTAAAATTTATTTGTAAATAAAGGTAAAAAACAAACAGACAAAAAATGGAGGAAAATATCAATCTTACCAAGAGGTTTTATAAAAAAAAATATTTGTAATGCGATTTCGTTTCGAAAATAGCACTACTTAAAATTTGGTATCGTTTCTGCTTTGGTAACGTAATTCATAGTAAGGCTCCACTTAGGTTCTTTGTAAATCATCGAGTTTGTAGCGCTAGTTTGGAGAATATTGGCATTCTCTTCCCTAAATGATGTATCACTTTCAAAAAAATTTATATAAACCGATCACTACATTCATGAGCATAAAATCCGTAAATGTCCTTATTATCCAGTGTCCTTTTTTTTTAAATACATAGTTTCCAATAATGTCCAATTGCATTTTGTTGTAAAAGCAATTTCACGAATACAACTTCTAATAACACAAATCGCTAGTGCATACAATTTTAACAAAATGTTTAAGACCGAATCCTATGGGAAAAAATCCGCTGATAAATTTTATTTTAACGTTTTTTTTATGTACGGTTTTGTCATATTAGTTTTTATCTCGTTAGGGAATGTATTCGCATCTTTTTGATTTTAGTAGATGAAATAATTTTTATGACAATTGCTACCTAACACGATGGTTAAGACTAAATTTCACTTTCAATCACATCTTTGATGTCTTGTATCTAGTCTAATTATACCCAATACTTAAGTTAAAGGTATTATTTTATCTTAAATTAATTATATATTGAAAATAAGTTCTTAAATGTCCTTATTTTAGTAAAAGATTATCCCTAATGTCATTTAAAAAATACTTAAATTTTTCGGTGGTTTAGGATTATTTAAAAATAGTTACATTTTTAAATTCTATTTAAATATTTTTTTTTACATAATTATTTAGTGATGTACATAAATGTTTATTCCATAAGTAAATAAGATAATCCCATTTCAGTTTCAGTGAATTATAATATTATGATAAAGTTCCAACCGACTTGTAAAAACAAAAATTGCACATTTTTTGTCGTTGAAATTACGTAACAGATAAGATTAAAACGTAACCATAAATATAAGCTACATAATCTGCAGAGGCAACTTACGAGTATAGAATTTTTTTTAAAAATGTGTAGTTAGGCATGATAGCGATCATCGAGAGACTACCTACAATCGTACTTCCTACATGATGTAGGAAAAATTAAGTAAAAACAAAATGATAAAGAAACCATGCACATATCTTTGCCTAATAAGCTAAAGCCAAAAATAAAAGTTACTAATTAAATATTTTTACCTTAGAAAGGGGAACGGTTAATTCTGAACATTCAAAATAAAAAAAAACAAAGTTTTAATTATGCTATGTTTATTTGACATTTTGAAAGCCCCCCCAAAATGGTCACGAATCCAACATAGTAGAGGATTTTTACCAATATTTCCTACAAGTCCAATCTTCTGTTAAAAGTTAAAATATTAATTTATAAGTTCCGATTGCTACGCTATTTGTGCTCTGTTAGTATTAACGCTCTGTATTCTAATTCGCTATGTCAATTATGATAAATTTTGTATTGTAAACCATGTTGATGTCATAATTAACTCAATCGTAATTTTAATAGACGTACTAGATCATAGAAAGTGAGAAAATTTTCCATATAAAATATACGAGTTGCGGCGTTAATATAGTTCATTTGATAACATTTTAATTTTTAAATAACTTTAATTGGAGATCTCACATAAAATGCACTTACCTTCTACAACAGCACTATAGTCAACACAAAATAAGATCGAACTACATTTCTATAATCTAGTACTTCTATTGTAATTTGATTTGTTGCGGATGGATGTAGTTGGATTTTATTTTCTTTACTTTTACAATAAATCTAGTTGAAGTTGAAGTCATGTTCATGTTTTGAATTGTGATTTTAGCATTTTAAATACACACGTGCTGAAACTGAAATTGTCAATGAAGATTTTATTTGGTATTAATTAAATTGAATGAATACAGTTTTTACTAAAATTGGTATAAAGAAATAAAAATGAAGTTCGCCTACAAGGTAAGAATAGTGGCTTAGGTTTATTTTATTAGTATATTTCAGGAAGCAATTGAATCTTAGACAGTTGGTGATTTATTTACAGAGCGTAAACGTAAAAGAAAAACGCGATAAAAGTACATTAATATATTGCCGCAGTGATAAAAGAGTATGTATAAAAGATAAATTCTTTGCCAACAAATCTAGTTTCTACTTTCCAACCAAAAGGACTTTAATGTTAATGGCTCCTCTATCTCTGTGTATACTATATTGGAATAGCATTTTCCCATACAAATTCTATATCTCGGTATTCCCTTAAATCTTAAATAAACAAAAGTTGTTTATTAATTAGGTAACAATTATTATTAAACAAATAACACATTTTAAATATGTTTTCATATGATGAATAGAAACCCGTATTGTTGGGGTTACTTCTTAAAATACTTCAATACTTTCAATAAATTTTCTTTTGTTCTTGTTGCTCCATATTCTCCAATTCAATCGATAAATTAATGCAAGTTGGTAAAGAAAAAGTATGTTAATTTCCTGGAAGGAAAGACTATGTTGATATACGTTGCCCCTAAAAGGTGTCAACAGTCTGATACTAGGAGGATTGTTTCCTATTTCTACATCTATCTACCACTAAAATTAATTTTTTTTTCTAGTTTTCTAACCTCCTTGGTACGATATATCGGAAAGGGAATATAATTTTTTCACCAGATGGCAATTCCGTCATCAGTCCAGTTGGCAATAAGATTACAATATACAATCTTAAAAAGTAATATTCTATCACTTTTAAATTATCGATATTTTTAATATGTTCAACTAAATATTACAGCAACAAAGCAAATACCCTCTCCCTCGAAAGCAAATATAACTACACAGCATTAGACATATCGCCAAATGGTTGTCTTATGGTGGCTGTTAATGAAAAGGGTGAAGCTCAAATAATAAGTATGGTATCCCAGACAGTAATACATACTCATAAATTGAGTAGTGCTGCGTTATGTGTGAAATTCAGTCCAGACGGCAAGTACTTTGCAATTTCTAAGGAAAATATGGGTAATTTTGATGATTTAGTGTGACGTAATTTAGATCTAAAAATTAAACAAACAAATTGTTGTCCTTTTAGTATTTATATTTAAAACACCCGGTGAAATAACTGGCGAATATAATCAATTCGTTTTGCGACGATATTTTTTTGGCGCTCACGACGATGTAACAACAATAGATTGGTCTACAGATTCTCGAATTCTGGCTGTTGGTTCCAGAGATAATTCCATCAAAATTTATGGTGTTGATTTGTATGAGAATTTTCGCCCGTATCTGTTGGGAGGACATACCGATTCGATATTGGGGTGTTTTTTTGAAAAAGATAGTTTGGACGTAAATTCAATTAGTAAAAATGGACAGGTAAATGGTATTTATTAGAACATATTGCCCGTGGAGGTATAGATAATGAATGTCATCTTTATGTATAGAAGCATTTGAAACTAATATACATGTGGCCTTAGAGCTGTTTAATAACATAACATAACAAATTAACACTAAATGTAGATCAATCTAAGCCTGTATCTGATTTGCCAGATTATCTGCGCACTGGGCCGTATATTTTCCGAAGAATTTTCCTTTAAAAAGTAGCCAGATGACATTCGTGTTGTTTGGTCATGCATCAGGTCTTATAAATAACCACAGGCCGAATTAAAGTTTTGTAGATTCTGTACTTTAGATCTGAGCTTAAGAGCTACGACCAGAACCGTTTAGCAGGGTTGAAATATGTTTTATAACCGAGTTGTATACGATGCTTGATTTTCGTCGAAATATTATTCACCTCAGTTTGAAATTATACAAAACTGCTGACGCGTTCAAATTTGCTGCTTGTGCAGTTTCCAATTTTTCCACATTCAACAGTAATACAATTTTTATCTTGTTTGAATAGCTTTGCATCTGGGAATGCAGTACAAAATTGGATGATCTTATACCACAAAGTGAAAATTGTTATGAAGAGCAACCAACCCGGAAAAAGCAGAAAGATAATTCTGATGATGAAGATGACATAGATCCAAACACGACTTTAGAAAAAACGAAAGCCGAGTTACAAAAGGATTATGACGATGCAGAATTTATAGAAGGATCAAATGAGGTAGATTGCCATCTGGCCATTAAAGATATCTTTTTAATATTGTATTTTAACAATGCATTCAAATATTAGTTGGAAAATCGCGATAGTCAAGGAAAACTTTTACCACAAAGTGATAAAAAGCGCCATCCATTTTTCTACAAACGATTGGCAAGGCACTATTTACTAAATGAAGTACATAAAGAAAGTAGAAATGCCATCGTAACAGCTGCCACCTATCATAAAAATTCCAAATTACTAATAACAGCGTACTCTAACGGATCTTTTTATTTACACGAATTGCCCGAAGTTAATATGATCCATTCGTTGAGTATTTCTGAGTGTGCTATTGAGACGGCATGTTTTAATCCAACCGGAGATTGGATTGCGTTGGGCGCCACAAATTTAGGACAATTATTAGTTTGGGAATGGCAAAGTATTTTCTTTTTTCTTTTTCTAAAATTGATTGCTTAGCAAACTAATATTCTAGGTGAACAATATGTAATGAAACAACAAGGTCATGCAAGTGAAATGAGTTGTATTGTATACTCAGCTGATGGCCAATACATTGTAACCGGTGGCGAAGATGCTAAAATTAAATTGTGGAACGTAAATAGTGGATTTTGTATTGTAACATTTAATGAACATAGCAGTGCTGTTACAGCGGTCGATTTTAATAGTACTAAAAAAATTATAATAAGTGCCTCATTGGATGGAACAGTTCGTGCCTATGATCTTATCAGATATCGAAATTTTCGAACATTTACCTCGCCAAGACCTGTTCAATTTTCAAGTATTGCTATTGACCATTCAGGTGAATTAGTAGCCGCCGGTGGTCAAGATGTTTTCGAAATCTATCTGTGGTCAATGAAGTTAGGTCGTCTACTAGAAATACTAAGTGGCCATGAAGGTCCAGTAGTTTCGCTAACGTTTGCACCGATAGCTACTTCGTCCACATTGGTATCCGGTTCCTGGGATAAAACAATTAAAATATGGAATTGTGTCGAAACATCTGGCGTACATGAGACCATTGAGATATTGTCGGATGTTACTGCAGTTGCCTTTAAACCGAATGGTGAAGAGGTTAGTTATTTGAAATTATTAATAAAAAATATTTAATATTAATGGTTTTCTCCAGGTAGCCGTTGCAGCATTGAATGGAAATATTCAAATTTTTACTGTTAGCGATGCACAACAGATTGCTAGTATAGAAGGTCGAAATGATTTGGAAAGTGGCGTCTCTGAAACCGATCTGATAACAGCAAAGAAAAATTTGGAAGGAAAGTAAGTTAAGAATTTTCCATTTTTATTATAATAATATTTGAAAATTTATAATGATGTTGAACTAGAATATGTAGACTGTAGAGTTTTGATGTGATGTTTTTAGTTTTATTAGATTTTTTAGTCATTAGGTGCTTTTTCCTTCTACAAATTAAATAAATTAGTGGAAGTTCTGTTTTTTTTTTTTAAAAATAAAAAGATTTGTCACGTTTTGGACATTCTGAATCGTAAAAATACAAAAGTAAATAGTAAGTACTTATGGCGTTGAGTTAGAGACTCGAAATCTCTGGTATTGTCGTACCTTTGCTATCCTTTTCTTGAGTGTCCATTTCATTCAACTGCATAATCACATTTAATTTTATTACAAAATGTGTGTTTATATTGCCAAAAGAGATCTTCATATTGAGAGTTATATTGAAATCAATAATTACTATTGAAGTAGAACATTTCTTGTTTTATAGATGTTTTACAACGATCACATATTCAGCAGATGGCCAATCATTATTAGCAGCTGGCAGATCAAAAAATGTTTGCATTTATAATGTGCGTGAAGGAATACTACTTAAAAAATTTGAAATCACCCAAAACCATAGTCTGGACGGTCTAGATGTATGATTTTAGTTTTTTTTTTTAATTTATACTTAATTTATCATTTCATTTGAAATTTATTTTAAAGGATTATATAAGTCATCGTCAAATCACGGAATTTGGTAATAAAGCATTGATCGAACAACGAGACCCATTGGAAGGTGGTAATGTAACGTTGAGATTGCCAGGTGTTCAAAAAGGTGATATGGCTAGTAGAAATTTTAAACCTGAAGTTCGGGTATACTGTGTTAGATTTTCACCAACATCACAATCTTGGGCGGCAGCCACTACTGAGGGATTACTTATTTATTCGTTGAATAGAGGTAGATGTTTTTTTCTTTCTCTTATCCGTATATTTATTGAATAATTTTTGTGTATAGGAATTGTATTTGATCCATTTAATTTATCATTGGAAATAACAACAAAATCAACCAGGGATCATATGAATAATAGAGAATTTTCAACTGCTTTTATAATGGCTTTAAAGTTGAATGAAGCGAATTTAATTCAGGAAATTATTGAGCAAATACCACACAAAGAAAGTGAGTTGAACATTTATTGTAATTTGCACTATATGAAGAGAAGAATCTATATTAAATCTACGGTTGGTTGTATGTATAATGTATAAGCCCGGATGTTGTTCAACGACAAGTTCGTGATGTTTAACATGATGAACAGTATTTATGAGTTCATATCACAAACAGGCCGGTGCATGACAACTGGGCTAATATAAACATGTGAAACTAGAAACTTTTAACCAGTTTACTCTTAGTTTACTCTTTTTTTAAGATTTTTCGAGCGTAAGCATAATCCAAAGACCACACCTTCAATCCATTTTTGCTTAACTTTAAGAACAAAGCTATCAGTCGTTATTGTTGATGATAATTTCATTAATAAAAAGCAAAAATGAATTTTTAGGATGATTATTATACAAGTCATAATATTTCTACAGCAATAAATCTGAAATTTAAAAAGTTTGTAAGCTCAAAATAGACCAATGAAATTATAGTTCCTATGCCGTTTTAAATCCGCGTTAACAACACCCACACCATTTGTCTCTTTGGTTGTTAAAATATCACGAAACCGTATTCTAGCTTCTAGCAACTTAAAAATAGAAATTTATGTAAAATTTCTTTATACTGTGTCAGAAATACTTGTCTAAATTGGTATCGCTAACAACAGATGTCACTATGTCAAGTTTGTATTATTTAAATTTAAAAAGTACCAATCTCGCCTTTGGATTGTTAACTACTAAAATCGCTCCATTTTATCGAATTTCTATGACATCAACATTTATTACACTACTACTTTCTACTTTGAAATCGATATCGATTAAAATGTAGATTTTGGAAGATATGGTTGATACGTGGTTTACTTTCTAGACCGACTATATTTAGTGTTTTTAATTTTTGTAGCAACAGCAAATGTTAATTATAACACCTTAATCCCCTAACCTTCAATATATCCAAAATTTGGTAGTTATTTACATTATAAAAGAAAACTATTTTTACATAAAATCTTTGTATTGGACATTTTCGAATCATTTCGTTTGGTAAATTTGGGCGAAACATTTCTTTGGCGACTTATTACCGGAAGAACCTTGTATGTTTCTTTGTTATTTATACTGGAATTTTGTATGCATTATAGCATTATACATATGCATATAGAAATAAATAGTAAGAAATGTGTTTTCCAAAATATTATTTTACTCAGATGCAGCAAACCAAAAGATGTCTTAAAATTGCCTCAACGAATAAAAATAAATAAAATTTAGAGTAGCCCTAGTTATACAAC
Source organism: Platyura marginata (assembly GCA_026745375.1). Lineage (NCBI taxonomy): Eukaryota > Metazoa > Arthropoda > Insecta > Diptera > Keroplatidae > Platyura > Platyura marginata. The sequence continues at coordinate 44,309 of JANSTT010011778.1, read as the reverse complement.
AATAATAATTATTTTCAATCAAAGGTGAAAGTTATGCATCTACCTAACGATTTGCCAAGAGCTTTCTACACATTAACCTTATAGCGAAAAATTGTGGGAGTGTAAATCAATTTTGAGGTCAAGGTGACAGACATTGTTTAGCACTTTTATATAGTATTAAACCTTCACAAGTCATGCATGCATTTTACCTTATACTCGTATCTAAAGTCTAAAGGTAAGGTAACAAAAACAAGGAAATTTATGGTTTTTTGTGTGCAAAATATCAAAGACAAATTCTATACTACATAAATGCATTCACACATATATATACACATATCCATACATATGTACATGCATACATCCATACAAGGTAAAGGGCAAACCTTCAACAATTTGGAAAAACTTCAAAGTATTTTAGATATATTTTATACCATAACCGTACATACCAATTATTATTTGTTTTAATTAGAAACTTCAAAAAGAAAATTAATGGTGTTTAGCCTTGTGTTATTAACAATATATCAATAGATCAATTAAGATTCAATTTGTCAATAGAGGTTTTAACACGTGGTGGACATTTTTATTAAAACCTAATGAATTTATATTTGAAATTGTAATAGAAACGGTAAAAGATTTAATATTAACTATGTTGTAGCCATATATGAGAACCGTATGCTAAATTAAATACAGGTAATTTATTTATGTATCTTACCTCCCCCCCCCTTACCACCATCTGTAAACAAATGATTTGTTTCCTGCCTTTTAACCAAAATTCTGATTACAGGCAGGCAAACAGAGGATTGGTTGTCCCAGTGTTTTACAATGACAATGCCGTACTAATAAAAAACTTAATAAAAAAATTATTATCTACGACTTGATTAAATTGAATACAAATCATTCAAAATCCTAAAAATGACATTAAATTGATTGTAGCGCCATAACGGTAGATTGTGGAACTTTTTGGTCTATTAATGAAATCTTTGTTTTTTTATTCTCTATAATTGTCGTCATACTACTTTTCAAATAAATGATGAAAATTTGTTTCACACTATAGCACAGCTTTCCCAATTTTTTATACGATTTGCTCCAAAAACAATAGAGATCTTACTCTAGGTCTACAAGATAAACTGTCAAAATTTCTAGCTTTAGCCGTTTAGCCGTAAACTTGATAACATATTTCGACTTAGAATTTTACGGGAAAGAGAAAGGGGTGTTACAAATTCCGTACCAAAGTTATAATACTCTTTGATATTAACATCATATGGGTATAAAAACGATGTGGATACACACGATCCCACACTGTATGAGTGTATGGAGTCACAGTGCATTCATGTATATACAATGCAGACGATAAGGTTATTATCGGTAATTGAGTTATTCTCTTTTTTACGGACACTTCTGTATGGGTATTTTATTTAATTACAGCGGTTATTTACGGAATATATTAGATTACAATAAAATTACTTGTTTGAAATGTGGATAGTGATTTTGCAGTTTACGGGCCCACCTTCGAAGGAGAGGAGATTGGTCAAAGGGGGTAGGGAAGATCCGCTCGAGAAACTTTTGCTCTGGAGTAATCGTCACTCGCCCCTCTCCATCTCACAGGCGGCTTTTAAGTACGGGAAAATAACAAATCTTGACTTTTATCGCGTAGTCTTAAGAAAGGACAATGTGATGCACTTCTTGAACAACTGCGTACGTAGCCGTAGGTTGTTTACGAAAAAGTAGGGTTTATTTATTTACATGGGCTCGTAAACTGCAGTTTAGCCCATTTTTTATTACTAAGTGAGGAGGAATAGTATTCGAAACAAAAATAATTAATTGAACTCTTCTAATTAAAATCATCTTATTCATTAGTATAATTTCAACTTAAAATCAAATCATTTCACTTACAGTTGAACTGGTTGTCGCATCGCTGCCAAACGAATATGCTCATCGAACGCTGGAATTTATTGGAAAAGAACTTCGAGTAACTTGTCACGTTGAATTTTATCTTAAATGGGCATGTGCTATTTTATCTACGCATGGTCCAAGAGATAATGTTCTTACACATCAATGTCTACTAACACTACACCAAAGTCTTAGCAAAAAATATGAGATGCTTAGCAAGATTTGTGATTTTAATAAATACACCCTGAGGGTACTATCAAGTATGACAAGTGTCAGCACATCTATAGACAATAATAGTGATGATGATGACAATGACGATCATTTATTACTAGTCAGGAGCAATGGTGATGGTAATAGTGATACAGAAATAATGGAAAATTAATTTTTGATTGTAAGTAAATTGTTTATTCTGTATAAATGTTTTTATTTTTTAAATTATGTTACATGGCGGTTTTTGAATTGATAACTAAAAAAAATCCTCCATCCCATTTTCAAATTGATTTTACAAAATACATAAAAATATATATGGGGTCAGGTTGATCCCTGTGAACAGCCTATGGCAAATTTACTATACACAATGCAACAATGATCATCTACCTACATATACGTCAAATTCTGCTAACTAATAATAAAATAGGAGCTTTATTTCTCATTAAAAATTATTACACCTCAAAAAACGCTGTCAACGATGATTACAAAACTTCCTCTAGTCAATGGTTTTTTTTATATATAGAACAAAAATAAGTATCAAAGAAAGGATATTAGAATTAATGGTAAAAGTTGTATGGAGCGAGGAAGAAGTGAAGGGCATACATTAATAACTATTAGAATTTGAACTAAATTTGAAGCCTCTTGCGCTTAATTTGGCGTAAAAAAACACTAATAACGTGAATGAATTGCATAATGGATGGGACAGGGGAGGGCGTATTTGGTTTAATTGTAGCAACTTTAATTGCAAGATTTCAACCAACCACATATAAATTTTCAACTCTAGTTGTATAAATGTACATTTTATGGGGTAGCGTTGATGTTTCATGAAAAGTAAGTAAAAATGAGCCAAAAGTCTTTAAGAATCGTTTATTGGGAGAACAAATATTTTTTTCAAAAAAATTCTAGGGAGAAGGGTAGAGAGATTTTGCCTATTTTACCCAGCACTAAGTTAGAGTCTTTCTGATCGATCCTTTTTCATGTAACGTGAAGAAAACAAAAAATGGGGACGATATCTCGAATAAAAAGAGCAATTCTCTTCTTTGACATTTAAAGAAAGAAAATTTATTGACCTTACGACGTCGTGGCGCACCTTGGCCAACCATCCTAAGGTTTATTGAGCTCTTGGAATGGTAGCCAAGGGGCAATCACTATGCGAGGAATATCTAATGGGCCCATCGGGGGTCTAGAGATTTTCCGCCCTCTTTCTACCCTATTACAACGACAAAACAAGCCGAAAAGCTCTTTTAACCGAACATTGATTTAATTCTAGAAAAAGGCAAGTTTTGAATGTAATCCTAAAAGGTTTAAAACAAAGAAAAACACAGTTTTTTTTTTAAATTTCGTAATACATTTTTTATTAAAATAAATAAAACTCTTAAAAAATAATATTTTTACGTATTTACACATTGTTTTTAACAAAATAAATTATATATTTTAAATATTATATATTTTTTATAATAATCTACATTTTTAACTATGTTTTTAAAATGTATTTTGTGTGCTTTGAGCAACAAATGCGCTAAATAGCTTCTTAAAAGTAAAATTTGATATTGAGTACTTTCTACAATTTCTTTGTTTTAATTTAATAAATACTTATAATTGTTTCTTTTTTTTATATAAAACAAATTGTACTAAAATGGTGATTTGCTATTATGTACTTCTTCTATCGAAAAAGATTAAAACTAAAAATAAAATCCATTTTTTTATAGATCCAGATGTAATTTTTTTGCAACCTACTTTTTTTTACTTTAATAACTATTTTAATTACTCTAATTTATGAAATTTGGAAATATATTGCATGTTTGAGTGATTATTTTTACTATTTCGATAATTTTATTCTTAATTTTTCTTTTAGTTCTAAAAAGTTTTTGGTTTTTATAAAATTTTACATTTAGAAAATATTGGGCATAATGATAATATTTTTATAGATCTTTGGAATTATATAATTGAATATTCCGTGACATAGCCAGAAAATTATTGTATGGTCATCATTCAACATATTTTGGTAAAAACAAAATGGCATTCGTTAACGTTACACAGCGAATCATTGATTGTTTTTGTTCTGCATTTTCGTTTTTTTAGCGATTTTCGTAATATGTCACTGTATACATTTTTAAGAAGAGTTGAAAGTTAAATAATTTTTTTAATTTTAATATATTTTTAAACGTCTTTAATCTTTTTTAATACAATAATACATGTACTTATGTACTATGTACCTACATTATGAGCTTTAATAAAATAACGATTATTGTTCTAATATTTTATTAAATATCTACATTTTTTAAATAATTTTATTATCATAAGCACCAAAATTTGATTAAAATGTTGAGTTTTGAGTTAAAAATTGTTAAATTTGAAGTAATGCTAAGCAATATGGTATGCCAGCTTAAGCTTTTAAATATCATTATCATTGTAGATGTTTGGTAAATTTTAAGTCAATAAAGTTTTTGTGTAATTTTTAAAAAATTTCTAAATTTTCTCTATAAAATCTAATAACTTTTTCACAATAATTGGTTTTTTTTTTGCTCTTTTATTTGACAATTTTATTATTAATTTGATTTTAAATTAAAAAGCGCGACACCACTACGCTTAAGTTTAAAAACTAATTAATATATTGCTCCCTAATTTTGAATCGGACGTATCTCATTTTTATAAACTTCAGGAGAGCGAAAAAACTGTTTAATTTGCCTATTGGAGCATAATGTGGAATAAAAGCGCGAAAATTGTTGATACAGGTAACCCTCGGTAATTTTTAAAAGCGATATGATGGTATAACAATTTACAAGGTATGACCAGGGTTACTAGATTTCCAGGTTTCGATATCAGGACACATAACATTTACTATCACATACATTGAAGTAAATCATGTTGTGCGAGTAGACCAAGCATGCTTTTCTAGATAATTTAAGCATATTTCAATCTTTCGTTCAAGTATTTCCCCATCAAACAAAAATGAAAATTTTTCGCATTTAAATGTGACAAAGAAATTGAGAAACTTTCCTCAAACGACCAATTAAAAAATTTCTTTTGTCGTCCTTTAAATTAATACAGTTTTTTTATTGTTTAATATTTACTTTGTAAATTATTATACCTATCATGACAATACATATATCGTATTGTTTCCACAGTGAAAAACTATGATAACTAAAAATTTGACAAAATTTTTTGAAATCGAATAAAATCTCTCAGAACATATAATTTAAAGTTGGAAGTTTATTAAAGCCGATTTTATGAGTTACCATCTTATAAATAGGAAAAATTTGAATCATTTTTGAAAAAATATCGTAAGAGATAAATTTTTGTTGGATAATAAAAGAGTAGCATTGACTTTTATAATATTTTTTCTAATAGAGCGTTCAAAAATGACGTCATATACTGATAAGCGATAATGTTGAAGGGAATTATTGTATTATCGACCCTTAGTTTTTTTTAGCTAAATTTTGTTTTTTTGTTTCTTAATAGAAAATTAAAATATTTTTCTTTTTGCTATTAATTAGGCAGCTGTGTTATTGTATACCTTTACCTATTAGTTATATAATACAAATATGTAAAATACATTTATATTGTAAATTTGATTTTATATAGCATTATTAAGGCGTTACATTCCTGATTTGTCTTTGTGACTGTGTATGTGTAGTGTATTGTTGTGTGTGTATCAAAAATAAATAGGAAATATATTTTTATAGTTTATTATATTATATATAACCTATGTACATTATATTTGTTAACAGATAAAGATCGAAAAGATGCCCAATGCCTTGCAATTAATCTCGGTCATCTTATCGCTCTTTATCTGTAATATCTATAGCTAAAGAAATAAGCAGCTAATAAAAAAAAGCAAAATAAAACATTTTGCTTGTGCCCATGAGCGGCCATATAGTTGGAACAATTACCTTAGATATTTATATGGATCTTATCGAGATCGTACAATATCTACTCATATCGCTAATTTTATTGTCGGACGGATACGACCACGTCGACAATGCGCAACAACCTGTGTTATTTAGGTATCACTTCATCGTTCTTTAAGAAAGGTGTTGTACTGCATATTGCATAGCTCTTCTTGATCTTATCCATTTTTTTTTTGTGTATGTCACTTTTATTTGCATCTTTTAAACAAGACGGAACCAAAGGGGAAGGATCACGGGCATATGTGGAAGCTCAGTTGGCAAAAGGAATATGCAAAATGAGAAATGGGTGGCTAAGCTACATGCATATATTTGAAACATAAACTTAATACTTTCTTAAACTATCAATGTTAACCATTTTTTTAGTTAATATTTTCGTGCACTGTGGACAAACTACCAAAAATCAAAATGTTAATATTAACACTCCCAATCCTGTAAATGCGCAAAAGAGCCTCGGCAGTGTAAATTTTTAATGGCAACCGAAGTATATACGTACGGATGACACACATCACCAACAAAGGACAGTTTACGTTTGACCAAAATAAACACCTAACGGACAAACGTTATTAAAATCTACAAAATAAATGTCGACTATAGTGGATAACAGCCATATAATTTGCTGAGCATTTCGTTACTATAACTGTAGGTACTTACAATTGGTGTGTCCGATGTCCGATGTGATTTGCTCTGGAATAGTAGGTGAAATTTCATCTAATGGAAGCTTTATTTTATGATTTATGAATGCAAAAAAATGTCTAAAGAAAAGTAAAATTATGCTACTACCTACTAAATATACATACTTATGTACTAAAATAAATGAAATTATGTTTTTTTTTAAATTTAATTATGATAGAATTAAATTTAAAAAAAATTATTTGTGCTACGTATAAGTAGGTTTGGTATGTATATATTATACGTTATATTATTTATGTAATTGTATGTATGTTATATGGATTTTTTTAATTAAAAATATCATTTATTAATTCTTTACACTAAATGCAAAGAAGGTTAAGCCGAAAATTGATTTTTTCTCAATATGATTTACAAAAATTTCACAATTTAATCTAATCTTGATCGTAGACGGAAATTTGTACGCCAACATTTGACCGACTAGCATTTAAACGACAGAACATTTGTACGACTGGAACATTTGTACAATCAGCATTTCAGCATTAAATTGGTTTTCTGAGAATACATTTTTATTTGTTATGTTATTGATATTGATTTATTTGTTATTCAGTGGATTAAGATTTTAGCGTATTTTGGTTTCGAAAATTAGAATGTGTTAATATCGTATTCTAAAGATTTTTGGGAATAGGGAGTATGTTATAACCCTAAAGCGCAAATTTTGTTTTATAATACAAACACAAAAGTGAGTCTAATGGAGTCCGCATTTGGGTTAACGTGTTAAAAATTAAATAAAACTTATGTCATTTTGATGAAAATGAAAAAAAAATTGAGCGTTCCTGGCCGTTTTTTTACAATTTTGAACTTGTGGTTTTTAAACTTTGTATTTTTATATTATTTTAAATTTCCAGCATTTTTTCCCAAATAAATTTGTTGGAAATAGTTAACCCTTTAAGGCCCATACATTTTGAACTAAAATGGGAACAAGAAAAGCTACTCACCATTTTTTGTAAATGCTATATAGTAAATTTTTAATTTTTATTACTGTCGGCCATAATCAAATGCTGATCATACAAATTTTCAGTCGTAAAAATATTCCGTCGGTCAAATATTGTCGGCCAAATGTTGGTCTGTCAAATGTTGGTGTACAAATTTCCTAAAACCAATCTTGATGTTTCTTTCTATGACACAAATTTAAGTTAATAAAAATCTTAAATTCAACATTATTGTTGTAAAAAATTAGATAAGTCACTTTTTCTGCTATGTAAAGAATTCTAAAATATCTATCTAAACTTTCTTTTCTTTTTTTAGAAGTAAAAACGCATCATTCATTTTTGAATTTTGGTATTTCTAAATATTTTTTTTTTTTATTCTATCTAATTTTATGTTATTTATTATTTTTTATTTCTATAAGGAATGGTTTAAGCCACAGAAAGCTTTCGTTTAATTTATAAAATTATTATCACAATTTACTTGTTACGATTATCATTCATTTTATAACAAATTTCGATCCGATGATGATTTCAATAAAAGTATTGGCCAATAAAGAACGACAAAAACTAAAAATAAACCGGGAAATACAACACGTGAGACTTTATCAATTTCACGCCACATAATTCGTTCGACACCGGTATCCGTATCAGTCCAAGCTACCGATAATAAACTTTGACGACGTCCCGGCCTTGGTGGACCACCATTTCCTTGTAATGATGTCTGTCAATGCGTAATATAATTTTGTATTCAAATTTTTAACCTTATACATGCATACATGCATAATGCCATTTGTGTTTGTTACATACCTGTCCTGGCGTTGTTGCTGTTGGTGTTGCTTTTCTTGAACGTACATTTCCACTTTCCCAATTGGCCACCGTTGGGCATTGTCCCTTTTCCATTGCACTTATTCGCTATATATATATATATATATATATATATATATAGGAAAATAAACAAGATATTTTATTATTTACTATAAAACAAGACTTACAGTTGAAAATTACATTCTATTAACTACAATAACTTTAATTCCGTGCATTTCAACAAATATACATTAATTCGACCTTCTGCATCTATAAAATGACTTTAAAATCAATAATCGTAATGAAATATTAAGCACCTATTCGTGATTTTTTCTTATTTTTGAAAATTATGATTGTACTAGACGAGGGTACCTACACACATATGTGTGGTTTTTTAAGAAACAATGGAATTTTAATCAATTTTATGGGCAGGTTTTACAAACGTTATCATACTTCCACTATATCACTAGGTGCTCATTCAGTTGGAACTAATCGTCAAACTCACCTAGCCACTGAACGTTCTGGAATACATGAAAAGTCAGATTTTCAAAGGATTTAACGTTTTGGTGTGAAAATTGCAATTCATCTTTCGAACGTCTACGATTTGTTCCCATAGGCAAACAATCGATCAGCCGTTATGAAATCATTCAATAAAGGTAATTGTTTTTATTTCAATGTAGGCACAAGTACATGTGACTGCTTCTTCCGTGAAATTGTGGAGGATTAATCGAAAGCATAATTTTTTTTTTGTCAGCGAATCTTGAATGTTTAACACCGATACTAAGTCTCATACTACATAGAATACAATACATAAAAAAGTTCTCATATCGTCCTTTAGCATTATGACAATTAATTTGGTCAAGCTCTTTTTTTGTCGCAAAACCACAGACATTCCTCAGTCAATTTTGGACACCCTTTTCTCGTCGCGTACGTTGAATATTGAATATTTAGGCCTTAAAAGGTTAACTGTTTTGAAAAGAAAAATGTATACCAAAAAATTAATATTTTGATTAATATCACGATTCCGGTCATCCTCAATTTTTTTTATTCCATCATCTTATTCCATCTGTCACTATTTAAGACATTTTTTAAGTCTTTAAGAGTTTAAGACATCAAAAACGTATATTTTTTTCGCCATTCTTTATTTCTTATTTATTATTAATGGCTTCACTTTAATTCACCCTTTAATGAATTTACTAACTAACGTATACCATCTCTTAATATAGACTACAACAACAACAATAACAATATGTTAAGAAACTTACCATAGGTACCTTAGGAATTCTATTGATTTGATATTGGTATTGAACATCTAAAACTTTAACTACAACAAATTCTCCTAAAGCAGCAAATACAAACAGCATACATCCAGCCATCCATAAATCTAATGCCTATTTTAATTAAAATGTTTAAAACAAAAAAAAAATTAAGAAAATGATCTTATTAAAACACATACTTTCACATATGCTACTGGTGGAATGTCAGCTCTAAGGCCAGTAAACATCGTAACTAATGTTAGCATGCAGGTAACAAGTAAAGTCACTCGACCGGGTATAGCATCTAAACCTAGCCAAAAACTAAACCATGATAACATTACCACCAAAGAAGACGGAGCAAATGTTTGAATTAGATGATGACCGATTTGTCGTTCAAAACGAAAATATACTGTAAGACGAGAAAAGTTACCTAAAACGAAAATATTTCGACATTTTTATTATTTTCCGCTATATGAACAATTTTACCATGTTTCTCTGGCATGTAACCGTCACTTTCGTCTAATTCTAATGGTTGACCTAAATTGTATTGTAGCAATTTAAGCTCGGGATTTAATGCGACGCCCGCTTCAGCCCATTTAAGTCGGACTTTTTGATTGCTGTAAGAAACTAGAAATTTTCACTTCAGAACGCACAAATCATATATTTATCAATAAGATTGTCCTTACAACTTTCAATATAAATCGGACATATTTGAATGTCCATCGGATACAGCTGGAATTCCATTTGACAGGCTATGATTGCATGCATACGCGCTGCATATCGAACAGTTTTATTTTTGTACAATGTGACAGATGAAAATTTGTGAGTTAGTGCTGCAATTTCTGGAACATTTTTAAGTTTCTATTTACATACATATAGCAATAGATAAGAGGCACACTCATGACCTTGTTTCGGAATGAGTGAATTATATTCTATGATTGTAATCCGGAGTTTAATTTTGAATGCAATGTTTTCATGGATTTTATGGCAGCCCTCCCTTTAACAAATATTTTATGCGAAATTATGTTAACCTCGACTGATTTCAAGTTTCAACCAAATAAATTTGTAAAAAAGATTGAAAGACGATACCATCAATGAACAATGAACATGCAAGTGATTAAGCCAGTAGCGGGTGGTAGGTATTTTTTCGTGCGTAATCACATCCATTACATTGATAGTTATGGGGTAGTTGAATGTTATATGTTCAGTCCCACTCATGTCACATTCGTTGGAACATTTATATTGCACCAAATTTTTTGATCGCTTTGCTCGCATATTTCTAAATAGTTAAAATTACTGCTAACTTTTCAATATTTGACTACACCATTTGGTTCTTGATTTAGTCATACCTTTTTTTAAAAATTAGCTGTTGAAAGTATGTTTCATTTTATTGGAGTATAAAGTGAGAAATTGTGTGTGTATGGGTGTAGAACTTTGTCGGGAGAAAGATGTGAGGATATATTAAACCGAAAGAAATGGTATAATTTTTATAAATGATGAGTTGACTATAATGAATAATAAATTAGTTTAATTATTAAATGTGTAAAAAGCGATGTTATTTGACAGACTGTTATCATCGTGTAATTGTAAATGTGTGAATTCTACGGCAGTAGATATTTTAAACAGTCACGAACAACTAATATTCGTCAATTAACTTTAAACCATTTAAAACACTTAAGGCTTTGGTGGGACTCCAACCGTCATCAGCACAGAACGGCCAATTCGTTTTAGACCACTTGGTCACGTAATGTCCTAACTTGGTTATTGTATTTTTTTATTGTTATTAAATTAGTAATTTCTCTGGCTTCTTAATGTTATATTATTTTTAAATTTATATTAAAAAAATCTTAGAAAACCGTTTTTAAAACCGGATTTCCGGTTTTAACTAAAATGTAAACCGAAAAATCGGTTTCTTGAACATGTAATTGCGTTCGATAGTACATCTAAGTCAAATTGGCTATCAGTGAAAATGATTGTTTCCTTCTTCTGCTACTCCGCTTCAAGACATGTAGTATGATTCCGATATATCTACTCGCTTTTGATCTTATAGAAAGCAAAATCAATAGAATAGAATTGGTATTATGTATATATGAGCGCTACTGATCTATGATGTAGTAAATTTAATGTTGCGTGCCTATTGACATTATATAAATTTTGATTTCAAATAAAAAAAAAAACAAATTTTGGATCATGTATCATCCTAAGAAAAATGTTTACCAAACATTTTATTTGCAAATATTTTACATACAGCTTTAAACCCCTACTTCTTTAATTATTAAATTAAAGTGAAGACAAAAGAAATTGCATTACGGATTAGGTTTTCAAATCATTTTATGCCCGAACCAATTTACTTATATGTACAGTACATATATTACATTACATATTACATAATATGTACCTGATATTTTTGAATTTAAAAAATATGGATCGGGTTGCCAAAGATTATCAAAAAATTCCGGTGGTAGTGTAACATAATCATCTCCTTCTTCAAATATATCGTCTGGTAACTTTAATCTTGATTCTTTCCATGTTTGATGTACAAACATATCTACTCTGAAATTAGAAAAAAAAAATTGATTATCGTATTTATATACGACCTATCATTATATGTAAGCATGTAGGTAGAGTATATATGACAATCCTCATTTTATGATTAATTACAATTAAAGTATACACATTTACCTAAAATCCATATCCTCTACGTTTATTGAATTAATGTCTACTACAAATATACTAAATTTGACCATAACTGGTGTCCCTTTTTTCGATGGTGGTCGAACTTCTGAAAAAAAAAAATAAAAATAAAAATTATTTGTATGTATTAGAAATTGGAGATAATTTACTTTTTACTATATATGATATTTGTGAAATAAGTATATGTACCTATGCCTATATGCGTATAATAATTTTTGTAACTATGTACTTAGTCTGTGACGAAATTATAATGATATTAAAATATTCAAGAAATTTTATATTGATTTTTGTGTTTAATTTCGTGGAGCTTCGTATATTGTTAAATTTCTTAAGCTATCAAGATAATTTACACTTGCAGCCATTCATGTGGACAAATTTTTGTCTATGTATTTTTTGGTAGTATGTATATAGGTACATCGTATATACATAGTTATATATTGTTTTTTTTATTTATATTTTTTTTTATTGATAAGATATTTTATGTACCAACAAAATAAATAATTTGAATTTTGAAAACTTCCAAAAATTACAGATTTCTAGCCAGATGCCACCTTATAGATAAAAGACGAAAGGTTGAGAATGATAAAGTCCGACGACTAACTATGACGGATGAACAAAAAGTTGTCGCCATCGCATTGTAAATATGACTTCTCATCAAATTGTTCGTCACAGAGAAAAAAAAACGAAAAAATGTTGTATCAGAAACTAGAAACCAAGTAATTCTTGATGATTATAACATTGATGAAGTAGATCCAATAAGTACCGCTCTTGTTGTTGAGCAATTAATAAAAAGACAACATAAACAACCTAAAAATTATTTGGACAACATTGATCAAATAAATTGTGCTATGGGAACAACATAGCTCCACCACCCAGATACGGATCCTATTGTTTCCGTATTAATGGGCAAATTTATCACCCAATAAATGTAAATTTTAATTTTTTTTTTTTTTTAGATTGATAGAATTTTTCAATTCTATTTGTTGATCGTGTATTTGGTATTAGTAAATAAAAATAAAAATAAAATTTACTAATACATAATTTTAATGTTTATTTCTTCCGTCATTATGACGGGCTTTTTACTAGTAATAATATAAAATACTTTTACAGGGACACAAAGAATATGTTTCCATAATAATCGCATGCAAATAGCGTCCACTATATTCGACTTTTAATTTGCACTAGCAACCTTTGATCAACGTATCCTAGTGGCACAACTAAAATTTTCGATTGAAGGAGTTACATTTAAAATTTATTACCACATAATTTGTAAAGTAATTTTGCTGTTTCAAAATAATGTTGTGTTTTTATTTTTAATCGGTCTTTTATAGGAGTAACAATTTTAGCTTCCCACAGGGAAAATTTATTACAAGAAGCAAGCGAAGCGAGCAAAATTTGTGTGATACAGACAAATGTTAATGAAAATTAACTGAAAAATTAAGTTTGAATTCCAAACATTTGTACATATATGTATGTATACATATATAAAATTAAAATTACGGAATACAGAATTGAAGAATTATGCTATTAACACAATGTATTGAATAAATCGCATTAAATCCCTAAACCACTAATTCCCCTAAAAAGGAAAATGATGATAATGATAAAATGAAAGTTAATTTAAGCATTATGTTCGGTTGGTTTCTCGTACCACAGTAATAAATGACACCTTATATACGTACATATAATTAATTATAGATTTATAAGTTTTACTATATCTTATTACAATAGCAAATTACAAAAAAAAAAAAAAATTATTCAAATTGAAAAAATAATGACGATTTATTGATTATAAGTTATTGAACGCATTGTACACAATTAATTGTTAATAAAAATTGAAATCTACATATGTAGACGTATACAATATATGTACATATTTATTACCAAATATCTATTAAAATGATATCCTTTCAGTAAGTTTTACCCTAAAGAAAAATGTTGATTACATTATTAGGTAAAGATTAATTATACAGGGTGTTTCGTATACGAAGTGATCTATTTATATTATTGTTTAGTTGGTTGTTCATTTTGCTGTTAATATTTGGCAGCTTTTATCTTGCTTTTCTTTCATTTGTCTGTTTGTTATTTTGCTGATCGTTGTTCTGATCTTTTTTTCGCTGTACGTTGATTTACTATTTATTGTTTTAGTCAAAAAAAAAAATACACAAAAATGAACCGTAATTCATTTCATGGCATAAATTGCGCACAGGTGTAGTAGGGGACATATGTACATTGTAAGTACTCATAAAGATGTCGTCATTGCCTTCTCCTCCCATACGCGAACAATGGGGTATTACACTAACTTGTTATTCTCAAGTAATAAAGCGATTTACAGGAGCGACTTGATGGCGAACATACATCAAGTGCAAACAAATGCATTTTGTATACGTACTGTACGTAGATGGAGCAATAATATTTAGTTGTGAGAAGGAAAAATTGACCAATTTTTTGTTGGGATATTATTATGATATTTCCATATATTATAATTTTTGTGGGTAAAGGAAGAGGAGCCAAATCTTCTTCTCTAAACCTTGCATTATTTTGTGATTTATTATTTTAGAATAACTCATTTATAAGGACCGTTTTTTGTACTTTATGTGTAATTTTGGTAATTTTAGGTATGAATGACTTGATATTCTGACCTAAAATTGAATTCTCTTCATATTTTTTTTTGAAGTTTATTATTTATAATTTTGATACAAAATCACAATTCAAAACTATTTTATATTCATTTTTATTTCGAAATTTTGATCGAAGATCGAATAGGTAGGATGATTTTGCCCATTTTCGTGGACCAAGAATATTAGAAATTTCAAACGATATCTCATTTTAAAGATAAAACTTCATTCTGGTTAGGAATCTTGTTTGGTGTAAGGTAATCATCAATAAATTTCTAACTATAGAGAATGGTTACGATTTGACCACCTGCTCTGTAGAACGATTTGTTGTTTCAAAGGTATTCTTGGGACTCTATCAACTTCCTTTCAGTTTGTCACATCATCGTTGAATCACCCTGTTATATATAACGCTTCGAAGAAGGTTAATAAATTATGAAATGTTAGGTTGAAAATACCAAAACATTTTTTTTTTAATTTTTGGCTCTATTACAAACCATTTAACCATAAAAATATTTTAAGTGTAGAAAAAATACGTAACTACTAAAAATAATTAATATAAAAGGTCAAGAAAGAAAAAATTTAATATAGACACATAATTATGTACATGTATACATGTGCATTAAAACTATTAATAAATAACATAAAAATAAACTAATAATAAATCATAATCTTTAGCGAAATGAATATTTTACGTGTTTTATGTAAGTATTTTAATCGGACCTCCGCCTATATCTTAGTTATTTATTTTAACAAACAATTGAGCTGGTACTATTTGAGTGCTTCAATTAAAATAACAAACGTGGCTAAATAATTATATTCATAGCGATTTAAACAAGCGACAATCATACTGCCGTGAACTTCAAATCTTTCAATCTTCTAAATTAATGGAAGTTCTCGATTGTGAGGCTTAAACAAAATATGCACGAAACGAATAATTTACTTCCGTTTTTCAAAAATTACGTTTATTTTGAATAATTATTTTTATTATTAATTTACCAATAATAAAAGAAAAGTATATAGTTGAACTGTACATATTACTCAACCTCTATAATAAATATAAATCGAAAGTAATGATGTCGTTAATTTATTAAAATTGTTGTGCGACGGATTCTTATACATAATAGGATTAAGAACTTAATTACACTGATAAAGAATTATTGCTTGTAACAAAATAATTTATAACTTTTGACTGACTTTAGTATACCTAAGATTTAATTTTGTTTTTTTTTTACAATCATCGTATTTTTGGAAGTAAACTGAAATACGATATTTGTATATCACCATCATGAACTGTACCTTACCTAGTTATATCTACCTTAGGATGGAGTATGAGTGAACGGAGACATTACAAATCCAATATTTAGGAACAGGTGGTTGTTGAAACCTGTATAAGGAGAATATTTAAAACATTCTGGACAAGTTCTAGATTCAACGTTGTAGCTCAGCATCTTCTTTTTTTGAGCAAAAATTACATTTTTCATTTGCTGGCTATATTTTTGGATAAAAATGCGTTGTTTTTATCGAATTCTTTTAATTTATTGTCTTTAATATATTTGCTGATTTTCGCTTCGACAAATGATATATAAGTTTTTTTGTGAGCTAGCAAAAATCATTTTAGGTTTTCGGTCAAAACTTATTAGAAGCATTTTTTGTCCCCAAATTATTTTTAGCCTTAAATGTTTTCTCCGTATATATTTTTCGTAAAAAAATGTTGTTTGCTACATATTTCTTTTCAAATTTCGCTTAACTCCCCTACCACCTTCCATTCGTTTTTTATTTGTTCGGTCATCTCCTTTCTATCATTCATTCAGTTAAGTTGGTTGAATGGTTTATAATTAATTTGACTAATTCGCAGCCAATTAAAACATTATACAGATTATAGAAAAATAATAATTTTAGATTTCGCATAAAATATGTATAGAATATTTTAAGTGAAAAAATCAATATTTGTAAATTTCAAGACCGCGTTATACGAAATTGCAACCGCGTTGTACAAGAGGCGTCCACAATTTCAAAGTCGCGTTATATGAGGAAGCCCTGTATATGGCTTAACTTGATCAATTGTTTTGTGTATAGTGTATACCATCAACGTGTTCCACCGTTGGACATACTATGGCGCTGTACGTGTTAAAAAGGAATTTTCTGTCCATCAAAGCTTTTTGCAAAATGTACAGGATAAATTATTAACTTATTATTCTGCGTGACTAACGGAGAAATATTTATGTAAGCAATGAAAAAATTTGATAATAAACAAATTACAAACTTTCTAAATGTTTATAATTTATATTATCAATACAATTGTATGTATGTATAGGTAAGTAATATACATATTTAATTTAAAATACCTTCATAATTTATAAAAGCTTGATAAAAAAAACTATCCTACAGTCTAGTTTACTAGTCTGCAAGTAACCCGTCTACTCATCGATAAAATTTTCGCATTATGCTTTAATGTTATTGATTTGTTTGTATACGTTGAATAAACCATGTTTCGAAGTTTTTGTCTAGGCTTTGTTCGTTTAATGAATGAATGAAATGTTTAACTCAGGTGAGCTGGGTTTATTTTCTAACATGCACATATGACGTCAAGAGATATATTTCACGCAATTATGTTCTGCTGTCCTAAAAAGGAAATATTTCATAGTGATTTATGGTGCTACTATTGAAATTAAATACTTTAACAACTCAAACAAATTGTACGTAGAAATATTATTTTCTGTTAATTATATCATAGATGTTGATTTTGATTTGTTTTTATTTTGTTGGTTCCTCCATTTTCTTTGCTTAGAAATAATGCGTGCCACAAGGGTGAGCCATTTATTAAAGGCAACAAATCGAATAAAAACTTCACAAGTTTCTCTTAAGAACTTTAAAGAGGGCAAAATATGCCATTAGGCAAATGTCTTATTTAAACAAATTATGTAGTCAATTTTTATATTTTTCATATAAAAACATAAATTTAAGTGTGTAGAAAATATGCATTTATTATCTCGCGATATAAAATGTAAACAATCTTTTACCATTCAATAAAAGAGAACAAAATAAAAAGAAAAACAAGCAAACTTTTTTACAAAAATTGAATTTTCAATAAAACCAGTATAGAAGGAATAATTGGCTACGCCGATTATAATATACCAGTATGAGTACTTATTTATGCCTCAACAAGACTATATATTATACAATCATTGCAAAATAATGCTGAAACAACGCTACATCATTCATGAGGGAGAATTTAAAACACAATTTGTAAACTACTCAGCTCTGAAATAAGTTATTTTTAAGCGACTTTTTGTTGATGGTAACTATAAGGAACGCATTGACGAATGTAACCGTGACGTGAGAGTCACTTGATGTTGTTGTTCAGTATTGCCATAATTAATTAAAAAACGTTATTAACTCCTTATTTGGGGGTTTAAATTTGAATTCCTACAAATCAATAGTCACATCCACATACACAAAATTTTAATTTATAAATAATATTTAACAGTGAAAAATAGTGTAGTAGGAAGAATTTTTCAGATTCAAGTTTTATTCTTTTTTCAAATTATGCTTATTTTTGCGATCCCCAAGATTGTAGAGTCAATTTAGTATTAAATTTTGCGCCATATCCAAATTTTAATGCTCATTTCATTGAATATTTGAACGCTTGAATTTTTGATTACCAAATTGTTTTAATATGATATTCCTTTCTCCCAAAATACTTTAGTGTGAAGCGTGAATTTGATAAATTTTAATTTTTTTTTTTTTGAGTTAATATGAACGCAAACTCAAATGTCCCGCATTAAACAGAACCAATTTCAAAATTAATTCTAAAATCAACAATTACTCATTTCCTTACCTTTTACATAACTGTCGGGCAGTACTACTCGAGGGCGTAGCGTATAATTCTTTTTGGCTTCCGTGAAATTATGTAGACTGAAAATATATAATATAAAAAAAAGTTCAATAGCTGTTGAAATATTAAAAATTATTATAAAATAAATATTATAGTTAAAAACATTTTAATTGTCGTCGTTTTAAATATAAAATACATATTTATAAAGTATTTAAATTATTCAATGTCAGGTACCTCGAAAATCTTAATTTTTGTTAAATTAAATATTTTTTTTTTTACAAGAAAATTTTATCTCCTCATATTAAAAAGTTATACCGTGGTCAATTAGCCAAAAAATGATTCTAAATCATCAAAATCAAAATTATACACTTTAATCATCTATGTCCATCCTATTTTACGGCCATAGGTTTTTAATTCCTTATTTGTGTTGGAAACAGGTAATTTAATAAATGTTTTAATAATCGGTTAAGTTTTGGATTCAAAATAATTTTTCAGAATTTTAAAATTTTCACCAACTTATAACTTTGGAATGGAAGGAGATAGAATTTTTTGGTAGCCATTTTATCCATGAAATAAGATGGAATGTTCGTATGTATTTCGTGATTTATAATAATTTTTCATTTGTATATTACAATATTTTTTTTTAAATATTCAGAAATAAAATCGACGTTATTCAAAACGAACTGCAATATTTCTAAATAGACTGCACTATGTCACGAACGTACATACTCAACTTAACTTAATACATTTCTGTTGTATTATTAAATTCCATTAAATTAGTTCAAGAATAAATTGTGCGTACAAATTTCTTGTAAGTTTTTACAAAATTTAAGAATTTTGATAAAATTTAAATATTTTAATATGTATATAATATATGATGATATGAATATATGAATGTTGTAGGTCGTGGAACTTTTTAGCCTATACATGAGCGCATCATTTTTGTATTCTTTATTGTCATATTAGTTTTTTCTTCATTTATTTAGAGTAAACGAACAATTTATATCAAAATTAGGTGTGCTTAATTAAAAATTGTCAAAATTTTCGCTTCTACAAAAAAAAATAATAATCACCTTTTATTGAAAACGAAATGTTAAAAAATTAATAAACAGCCAACAAAAATAACTTAGAGCGGACGATGATATTTCTGTTCAATTGCTGCTATTTATATTCTATTTTTGACCAACTATTTGATAGCTATTCGTAATCTTGCAACGTGAATCTCTATTTTTATAAAGCTTTTCGACTATTCTATAGCTGTTTTGACCAAACTATCGCGAAAAACTATATCCTCGCATCGTCCAGCACCTTTACGATTATTTTTACCACTTCAAATAAAAGCTGAACAGAAGAGGAAAACGTCGGTTTTGGTATGGCTGATCACTTCAGACATTATAAAGATAAATCTTTAATTTTGTTCAGAATTATTTTTCAGATATTTTTAGGCATATCTCCGATAAGAGTAGCTTCCAGCTGTGATAAATTAAAATGCAGTAACTTTTATGCATTATGTTCAAGATTCTTCTTTAGCATTACATTTTTCTGCAGAATGAGTTCTGTCTGATTTTCTTTCTTCAGATGGAGACTAAAGTACGATAGGTTGGTAGAGATACCTTCACCAAGCAACATATTTTATATATTATCAGAACGGTAATAATATTGCTCCGACTAATTCCATATTTTAGCGCTAATCAACTTTGATGATTAACCTATATTGCCCGTTTTTGTTCTCTAATAATGAATGTTTGTCTATTTTTCCTTTTTTAGGAACTCTTTTACACAACATGTGGTTTGTTGAATAAAAATGGAGAATATATTAACAATCGTCAGTGGTACTAGAAGCAAAAATACTATCATCCAAACTCTAAGACTTCGCAATTGTAAGTAAAGCTACGTTTTGGATCTAAAGTCTAAACTAATAGCATTGAAATCGCTGTTGTAGAAGGTATTTGGTATTTATTGTATAGTAGTTATGCTTTTAATATTATTGTGTTTATTTTATTGATTAAATATTTAAAATCAACGAAAACAAAAGCTGTTTCTTACAGATCATTTACTCTAAAAAGGACTCTCAGTCGTTAGGCGATTTACATACAGTTGGTTAGAATAATGTCCTTAATATATAATATAATGTTATGTAATTTTATAAATTTTGAGATGTGTTCAAGCCATTCAAGTCTTACATATGTGTAGTGTCTAGTGTTCATATTGCCATATTACGTATATTCTATATTATATATATTCCATATTGTATTGTTAAAGATTTGACTGTTTGGAGGCAGTATGAGTAAAAATCCGGTAATTAATTTTTAGATGAATCCGTATATGTATATTATAACTACATTGTACGTATGCATATGAGAATACATATGTATATAGAAATAAATTTCGTTTGTTGGAAGAACTATTTATTCCGTTAAAGCTTAAAGCTCAGCCCTTAAATTAACTACGTTATTATTTACATAATAATCCAACTAACAAAGTTGATATCATTTTCATAATCAGGAAATTTATAAATGTTGGCAATTTTTTAATGGAATTGTATTCTGTTGTCTAGATCTAGATTATCTAAAGGTCAACGCTGATTGAAGAAATTTAGATTTGTTTTACCTCTGTTTTATTGATAAAAATTGTATTTTTATTTGGAGTCTAATTAAGTATTTGAAAAAAGTCAAATGTGAAAAACACGTGAAGCTAAAATGTATTTAGCACAATAAATTGCATGTCTATTGGCTATTGTTCCAGTAAAAAAATAAGCCAGCAGCTGGCAGCAACATGACCCATGTAAATGATGATACTAAGTATCTATACATTATATAGTAGTTTGTTGTAGTACTGTACACCGTTACTAACTACATATGTACAAGTACATACATATATATATGCAGTGGTGGTTTTAGAGAATTCATTTAAAAAGAAAATGTAGGTAATTTTGTTGTTGATTTTTTAACAAGTGACACGATTTTGAACTTAAATAAAGATGTGGTTTTGAACATTTGGTTTTTATGTTATTTTAAATTTGCAAGTTTTTTTTTACCAAACAAATTTTTTTTTTAAATTACCCTTTAAGGTCCATACAATTTAATTAAATATATAATTTTACACTTCACGCTAACTCGTATAAAACTTACAGAAAGAATCAAGCAGGGACTGTGATAACAAATATGTAATGGATATGTACCAATGTATCATCACAAAAGAAAGAGATATAAAAAAAATTATTTACCGTAAGTTATTGGCCATCAAAAAATGCATTCATAAAAACTGTAAAAGTGTTTAACCCAGAATAAAAAGCTTACACTTAAACTTCAAGTAAAAGTTACGATATTTGCAGATAGATATGTGAAAAAATTCAATCATTAATATTATTACTATTGACATAATGAAATAAATAGATAGTTGTTTGAAAAAGGTGGCGTCTATTCTATTTTTCATTCAAAATTTAAAGGATATTTATAAGAATATCCATTGGGTAGTTGAAAACTATTGATTAAAAACCACATGTAGGTAAACATAAAAAGTGCACATTTTGGAGAAATAACCCTGTATCCTGTATTGTATATATAACACAAGGGTTTCCAACTGGCAGCCCGCGGATAATATCTTTAAATAATAGGACGAGTGCCACCGATAGTTCGAAGTTGTAAACCCCTGTTATAACACAATCTTCGTGCGTAATAATGCTTCCTGACTTCCTGTAGATAATCTTTTTATGGTGGCGCAATAATTTAAGGTGAACAAATAAACGAAGCTTCGGCCGCCTTGAGTTATGTTAAAAAATGCTGCTATTCAATTCGTTAATATATGAAAGGCATACAAACAGAAAATAACGCCGTCGATAAAATTAACCAGACGCCAAAAATATATCAGAACAATTCTTCGTAAATAATCAGAAGTTTTTTTTATTTAAACTATAGAATAAGATGTTAGAGATAGAGATTGTCTATACAAAGATATTTTATAAGTAGGGGAGTATAGTTAGCAGAAACATTATTTATGGTTGTGTATTTATATGGTATGCAACAATTTTATATTATTTTAATGGATTTAGAATTAACTCAAAAGACGCAATGATTTCTATGTCTTAATGTAGAAAACTTTATTAAACATTTCATAATTAAAATTCGTCAAATAAATGTTTTCTATAGGGGAAATTTTGAAAAACGATTTTTCTGTTAACTTTGCAAAATTTTGTTCAGAGGTCAGAGGTTTGGGGTCCGGGCTTAATATTGTAGCTGTTGTGCTCTGAGATTTTATCTTAACTTAAGGCTTTTGTCCTATAAACTTTTACCGTATAGTTTCTATCCGACTGCACGATTTTAATGATTTGTTTTGGTTATCTTAGTAGTTTTTTTAGTTTTTTTTTTTTTTTAATGTAAGAGGAAAATCTATGCTCACAAATTAAACGAAGTTCTTCTCTTATCATATTTCATATCAGCTGGTTTTAGTGATCGTTTGGTATATGGTAAACTATGTTCCCCTACATAGTATTAGATTTGTATAGACTTTTTGCTTAATGGATAGAAAACAATATTTTTGCATATAGCATAAAAAAGAAATAAATTCTCGTAGAAATGTATTACATACTGTATAGTATACAGTGTATAGTGTTAAATATACATATATAGATATATGTACTCGTATGTGTAAAATACATAGTATAAAATATCTCTGTACGATAACTTATTCATATATGACACATACATACCTATATATATATATATAACATAACATAAGTACATACATTCAATACAAAATAAATAACTGGCCCCAACAGAAGTATATTTTTTCAAATTAAATATGTAATAAAAAAAAAAAAAAGCAACGAAGTATCATATTGAAAAGCGTATTCAGTTGGGAACAATTTTCTATACTTACCATAATAAAACTATAGTAATTCCAGCCACAAACCCCTGATTTCCAGTTGCCACCATATTTCCTTGAAGTTATAAATTTGTATCATCGCATAAATTTGTCGTATATGTAATGATAACGTGATCCTTTTCTTTATCCATAGATTTGCTTATATTAAGGCACTTTGATTCGTTTGATGTTTTGATTTTTTTTTCTTTAACACAACAATTCCTTTTTAATATCCTTCATTTTGTATGTGTATATTTATGTAAATACATATTATGTAGGTGTATGTACTGTACAGTACATTGTACATAATATTAATTATATAAATACTACTTTTAAATGAACATTAAGATTTAATAATTAACCGAAAAATAATAGTTGTATACACATAGTATATGCATATTGCATAGGTACCTATACATAACGACATACATATATATATACGGTATATGGTATGGTACTGAAATAATTTTATGATTAAGGAAAAATAACGAAATGAAAATATTTTTATCAATTTTGCGTCATTGGATTTTTTTCAATCAATATTAATACAGGAAAAATGTAATTCTTTTTCGGGGAAATTTAATGATTAAATACCGATTTATAAACGGAAGTTATTCATCGTAAATCTATCAATTATAAAAGGATTTTAAACAAAATAAAAATGTACAATGTTAATAGGTATTGTGGCCTTGGGGTAAAACCACAAACGACCCAATAATATATGGCAGTTAAAATTAGGATTACAAATTTACTAATCTGATCGAAATGTCTTTGATTTTAGGATAATTTTTAATCAAAATAGCTCGAAGAAGTTCGTGAGAAACTGAAGAAAAGAAATCCCCAATCATCATTATCAGTGGTGTGCGTCCAATATTGAGGTGAGCGCAATGTAAAATTTGTTTTGTAACCAATTATTCTACTTTGTTTTTTTAAACACATAATTTATAAAAGTTAATCACCGAATATTTAATTCTTTGTCATTTCTTATTTTATCTACTAATATGTACAGATATACTTACACCTAATTCTGGTTTTACGCGAACTTTTTTTAGGCGAATTTGGATTAACTTGATTCAAACAAAATTAATTTGATTTAAATTTTAATAAGAGTAAAAACATAGCGAGAAAAATAATATGAATATGAGTTTTGAGTTACCGTGATATTTGAGATTTGATAAGTCAATTCAAAATAACTGTTGTTGTATTTTGAATTGGCAAATTGATTATTGGGCCAAGTTGTGCTCTAGTTTTGAATGCGGCTGTCTCGTGCTGGAGTAGTAAAATATCCAATTGGAGACTAATGTGAGCTACCGAGGTCGGTGGTTAATTAGTAGATTGGGAAATTGTATGTATAAGTATAGATTTTAAGTTGTATATAAGTGTTAATATAGAAGATTGAAGTAAGAAACTGTCATGCGTTTTATTGTGATATATTTAGTTATAGTAGGTTCCTACACTAGTTATTATTGGTAAATTTCTAAAAATTGCACATATTGCCAAGATATTAGTGAATTCTTAAAGTGTTTGCTTGCATAGATAGATTTGCTTTATGAGAGAGAACTTAACTTAAGTACCTATGATGATATAGTTTACAGTTCTATGAAGTACAGTGGTCTTAGACATCGTTGATAGTTTTTATGTAAAATTTTAAAATCTACATGTTTTTTCCAAAACGACATTATTGAAAAAGAAAATATAAAAAAAAGTTTGTTGAATGCATCTGCGGAAGTAATTATTTTGTTAAGACAAATCCATAGACCAGTGTTTTCCAAAGCTTTTTAAAAAAAATCCTAAATTTGGACTTTTTGAAAAACAGATACAGAATAAAATTAAAACAATAGAGCCGAATTTATGTTTAACCTCTTGAGGGACGAATTTTTAATTTTGGATTTTTGAATTTTTTATTTTTTTATTCTAAACGTACACAAATGTGTCAATATCCCTGAAGAGGTTAAAACTAAGTGATACGGAGCCAAACACAAAAAAGTTGATATGTCGAAAACAGACCCAAGTTTCACATTAAATTATTTAATTATTTAAAAAAAAAATTAAATAGCATATTTTTTTCAAATTCAGGTTTTAGTTATTAAGGAAGATTTTTTTTTTGTGGTACATACTAACATTTTCCAGTTTTTGTGTGGTTTAGTACGAGTTAAATTTAAATGATGGTAGCCGCCGTAGACAATATTATGACAGCTTAAAAAAATAAATTTAATTTGTTTGAAGTTTACCAAAAACAAACATTTTCAATATTTTGCAATTTACAATATATGGTACGTAAGTACATATTAAAACATCAAATAAGTTTTCCGTAATGGTACAAAACACAGAAAAATCGAATATTTTTGTGTACAATTTAATAGCTCATCAACTTGTATTTAATGTTCATTGCAATACATTTGATTTCCTTCGTATGCATAAAATAATAACTACAGTAAATATGTATGTATGTAGGTATACCTATAACGATAATTATTATACGTATATTATATTAAATTTATTAAACAAAAAAATGTCGAATTCTCATTAATAAAATTGAGACAATTGAGTTTTGTTAATAGAACTATGGATTTTTCATTAATGGCCGAATTTAATAATTTAGTTAAATAATATTACAACAGTCTTCCAAAAAACCTATCAAATATTATTTAAAATTAATATTCAAACTTACATCTGTAATATTTTTTGAAATAATGTCTTATGGATTTACAGAACAGGACCAAATTTACAATAGGCTTATATGGTTGACTTTAACCGGGCGCTAAATATACTTTTTTTTTTGTTTTGAATAGAATGGTGGTATGTGAGTGCTTAGCCTAGACCTAGAACAACACAATAACAATTTTAAAGCATTGGAGTCATTGCTAATTTAATTCATCCAAGTCATTTACATTGCTTAGTAAACTATACTGGATTACTTCTTTTGCAAATGGGCAAATCGGACCATTCCGTCGACCCCCTCCCATATACATTTTTTGAAAAACACGTGGTTTATATTGTTTATTTTTTTCGATTTTTCGCACACTAAAAAACAAAATTTCGATAAAATGGGGAAAGACGGGGGAACGGCAGGGAAGATTAAGGGAAATGTAGAGAAAGGGTGAGTAAGGGTAGGAAAGGGTGGAAAAGTATGGGAAATGGTGGGGAAAGGGTTGGGATATGCCATTTTTATTGCTTTGAAAGCTTCCGCTTCAATGAAACGCACTCACGCACTTAGTCACTTGGTCGATATGATTAATTCATTCTAATTTTAGTATAAAATCAATTAATTGTGGTAAAACATAAGAGATTGTGTCATTAGAATACTTTCATTAATAACGCGGCTACGATGAAATTTATAATCCAAGAATAAAGTTCTATAACGAGACGTATCTAAGGGAAATAAGAGTAATTTCGTATAAATTATGTAAAACAAAACAGAAATTTACATATCTACATTCTCAAGAAAATTTCAACTAAAATTTATATGCTAAAATTTATTTTTTTTAAGTGTTTCGTTTACAATACATAACTAAACCTACATATATAGTGATAGTCATGTGTTTTTTACAACAATTCGCAGTTAAAGTCATGCCGGTAGTTGAAATTTGTTACTTTGACAACAAGCCCAAGCCAAAATAGTTTTGAATTATTTTTAAGTTAGTAACATAATCAATAAAACAATTTAATTTTACAAAATTACTCACACGACACAGTCTTTGGGAAATTATGAAATAAGAAAAAAATATGTTTATAAAAAAATTAATAAAATTTAGTTACCCTAGCGTACATATACATATTCTTTTAAGATTTACAAAACTAGGCAGGAGCGTCTTTCCGAATGTTTTTATATAATTTGGAACGTAAACCTACTTTTTCTATTGGTTTCTGTTTCGTATAACGCGGTATTTTTGTGGAACCTAACCTCTATGCTATAACCCTGCATTACTAACCGATTACACCTGTATTACACCCAATTCGAAATAACCTTGAAAATGATAAATGAATTACTTTCAGTTTTCTTTTTATAAAAATGGAAATGTGATGATAATGCATTTACACACGTCCCTCGATTCGTCTTACACGAATTTGTCGTGGAACATATGTATCTACCATGTAAATCGAGGGATGGGTGTATTTAAAATAAATTAATTTTTCAATTTTGCTGGTATCGATTCTAAGGAAGGTACATTTAAAATGATGGGTGGATCACACCCAACGTTAGTAATATTGCAATGCAAATAAACGTAAGTAATGCAGAGATAATATTGCTACGCCACTGTAATTCTACATTATACAGTATTGCTATATACTTAGTTAATAAGTTTTTAGGTTTAGAATAAAATAATTGTGAGTTGTTATTTGAATGGTATCGGGTCAATTTTTCCTAACACAATTCTTCGTATCAAAATTGGTTTTTTTTAAAAAAAAAATATTTTTATTAAAATCGTATTTAATATTTATTTAAATATAATAAAAAAAAACACCCCTAATTTAACTATTTCAAATATTTAACTTTTCTCACGTATTACAAAAGAAAAGCTAAATTTTTGTTTTTGTTTATTTTCTCCTATGCATTGCCCACATTTTTCATCATTCAAAGTTTGAGTTTGAAAGGGTACAGAATCAAATTATAAATATGTCTCTTCGTTTTATTAAATCCGAAAAAAAAGGGTTGTAGATTGGAAGTTGGAAGCAACTTATTGGAAGTGTACAGATTTTAAAAAACTGTAAAGAAAGATTTTGTCTTTTCAAAAATATGTAATTATTTTCAAGCATTTTTCATCGGGATGTTCAATAAAAAGTTTTAACGAAAAATTATGTTACAAAAAAATTTATGTAAATAAAACCTTTTTGAATATCAATTTATCATTCATCGGTTCAAATAGATAAGCAATGACCAGAAATTACACTTATTCGACATTTAAAAAAGCTAAGAAAATCACAATTTCAAAAAAAAATCGTATAATATTAGTTTCGTTATGAGTCACTGTACTACATAAAAATAACATAAAAAAAAAACTAATAATAGTTGAATTTTACTTTATATTTCTTCGAAAAAAAATATAAAGTTAATAGACCGAATGTTGAAAATCATAAATAAACACGAACCTATCATGTACCTTTTATATTATAGCAACTTTTTTGATTAATAATTACATTAATACGAGCAGGCACAGTTTAATAGAAAAATCGTTAACAAAACATTATATTTTAAATTCTCTCACAAATTGAAGGAAATTGATTTTTATACTAATATTACTATCTCCATATGTCAAATATTACCAATTAATTATCACACATCGTCATGATGTCCAAACATATTACCCTACTGTTAAAGGATATCACACACTATACATTTTAAACTAAGTAAAACATTTAATATTATTTATTTAGTTTTTCTCACAAGACACTTTATTTTTGTGGCTTCCATATTATATACACTTAATGAAAATTGTGTACGAATTATAACGAACTTTTTTTTTTTGTTGTTTTGTTAATAAACAAGAAAAAAAGCTCCGCCAAAGAAAAATTAAATTAACTATACGGACGCACAGTCGACGGCAAACTGAACTAAATTCATTTCGCGATATTTGATTTGACGGCCCTTAGCTTATAGCCGTGCAACGATTTTTAAATTGCCTATTTGCTAAGCCCCGATAAAGCTCTCTACTATATAATGTATGTACATCTACCTTATAGTACATTTATATATAGTATAATATTGACAGCACAAAATATAGTAACCATACGGATGTGCAATTGTGCAATATATGTATATATGTGTAGTGTCGACCTACACAACTTTGGTATGGAAAAGCAAAAGCTATAATATTATTCATATATACAATCCATACATACATAATGCAAATCATTTTATTCATGTATTTGTATGTACAATTTTTCTTTTTCTATGAAAATTAAATTTTCCTTCATTGAAAGCATATTTTTTGTTCACGGTGATCTTGAAAATGAAAATTTTATATTAACGTAATGAACCAAAATGATAGTCGTCTAATAATAGAAATATGTAGTCGTAACGTAGAGGGGGTAATATAAAGTAGAGGAGGATAATATATGCGCATAGGCAGAAATTGTATAGAACATGAAATTGTAACGAAATATTCGTATTACATTAAAATTAAAAGAACATGTGTGAAATCAGACCAAATTTATATTCTACGAAATTTAAGGATTACGATAGATATTTCTTATTCATCATTATCATAATGTTGGGCCAACGGCATAATTACGCCGTTTGATGTTCCACTTCCGACCAGTTCTTTCACTTGCTTTGGCTATTATACGGCGGTGTGCCGTAAGATCCTATGTCGTCCTTTATTTCATGCGTATCTCCGAACCAGTTCCAATTGATCGGCAGTTAATTCGAATAATTCTTTATTTTAGGTTTCTGGAGATTTGTATAGCCTTCCATATGCATTTCTGGTTTACTTAATTCTACTCGACACATTAGATTCTGCTCTTCCTCTCTTGGTATTACAATTTTTCCAGATACCAACACTCATTCATTTCTTCTATATTTTGACCATCTATAGTGAGTCTGAGTGAGTACATGAATACTCCTATTTGTTGACATAAACGTTTTATAATAAAATAAAAAACACAAACTCCTTTTTACGTGCACAAATTTTAATAATTTAACAAATAACGCGTTTCGAAAACTAAGTTTTCATCATCAGATTATTCAACAACTCCTATTTGTTTTTTTTTCTATTACTCAGTCTAGGGGTTCTAGGCAAATAATAAACAAGAGAGGGAATAGTAGAGGGATTAAATATTGCGCAAAAAGCTAAGAGCTAACTTTTTGTATTAATACTCTAATGTTTGTTGTACTGCGCTAAATTAAATACACCTAGAAAATTACTGTTAATCAAATATTTTTTCTTCAAATTTCAATAAAATAGCTTTTTAACCGTGCTATTTCGAATGAACCGTGTAAAAACAGAATTGGGTGTATTTATTTGTATTTATATCCCTTAGTTTTGTGTGAGAGAGAGGGGTTTCCCTAGGACGCCCAAAAATCTTCACGTCTCGTTAGATGGGCTCATTAGACATCCCTCTTTTTTATACATTTATTTTAATTGAAATGACCTTGTTATTTTTTGTGCAAAAATGCAGCACTTATGTGTTCTTTTTAAGGAAACATGCCCCTTAATATTTAAAAATTCTGCATAGAACAAAGATCTAACCACCATCGTATTTCTCATGAAATTTGGCATATTTCGTAATAAGATTTATGTTATAAAATTATGCACGAACAGGTATGCAATTCTATGCTATATCTACATAAGCCAAGAGGTTTTTTCTTTTTATCAGCGATTTCGGACCTGTACTAGTAGGGTTTTACCCAACAGCGGAACGAATTCTATTAACTCAATAAATCTGCTTGCTTTTTAATTCCTATTCCAAAATTTACTTTTTAGTCCTGGATATATCTGGATGAAGTTTGTAATTATCATAACTGTACGTACAGTAACGTGTAAAATACTGCCATTAAAATAACCTAAATAAAAATGTAAAACGATACACCCTAATAATGTGAATATGATTGTTCTCAAGTCGGATACGATTTTTATAAATTTTCTACTTACCATGGATGCATCTTTAAAAATCCATTTGTAACACTTATTTGGCATTCTTTTGTAATATGAAAGATGATGAAAAGATTTATTGCCAGAATATTCATTCCATCGATAATTAATCATTAACCGCTCTTAAGCGCATAGATTAATATACTATGTACCTACTTTAGATGCATTCAAGTCGCGAATGTGCAGTCAAACGGTTGTTCATAATTTTTGATGAAGTAAACGTAAAATTTATCGTTGAATATTTGTGATTTTTTTTTAAAAATAAGTTATAATATAAAAATACATTTATGTGCACTAGGAACATAATGCAAAATATGTTTGATAATATTTACGATTTTTATTTTTGGACCCTTACTTTTTCTGGTAAGTTAATCAATTTATGGGAGAAGAAAAGGTATAGTATAGGTATAAAGGCCATAGCAGAAAAATAATCAGTGAAATTGCTTATTGAGAACTAGGGAAAAAAATCGTTGTCAATTTCAGCACAGTTTAGAAATTCAAGTGAAAAGTGTGTTTTGCAGTTGTCATTTACTATTTTTATGTTTTGGGTTAAGGTGCAAGGGTTCTGTTGTAGTAGGGTAAAAAAATTGGCTCTTTTAAATATTTTAATTGTTTCAATTGTTATTAGTGGTAACATTTGATTTCTAATAAGATAACAAATACAGTACGGAAGCAAAAAATATATAACCCAAGGGATACTTTATATACATACTGTAGTTTCATATGAAATTTTATCAAAATCAATTTGTTTCTATAGAGAAATTTTATTAATTTTTTTTTAGTTATATGCTTGTTTATGTAGAAGGTAATTTATCTGATATTAAAATTAGACCAAATTTATTAAAAAATTCAATATGATCTAAAAACATTTGTTGAGACCTTATATAAGATTTAAAATCCACTTTATGTTCCCACAAACGCTTAATAGTTATTTCACTACCGTTTCAAAACCTTTTTTTATAATACGTTATACATTTTCCTTTATTCTTGATTATTATTTTAAAATTAGTTTGAATTTTAAAACGACCGTCTTCGTCTTCCCTTATTAGATTTTGAAATAACCGCTTCATAATCACTAATCATAATTGCTAAAATATTACGGACGCTTTTTTATATACGATTGAGCTGAATTGGAAACAATTATGAAAAAATGCCAACGGGAATGATTCTTTCCGCACGCTAAAATTTTTATGTTATGGTAAGCAACCCTTATAAGCAAAGTAAGCTCGTGCTTAGAATATCAAAATAACGGGGGGTTTATAGCTGAATTGACAAAAAGTGTACATAAACGATAGTCGGTTTGAACTTCAACCCGATAAATTAACAAATTATTTCTTGAAATGTCATTAACAGGTGAGAGAAGTGATGGGAAAGGTGGGGAAAAGTCAGTGAAGAATGAGGGAATGGTGGAGACGGACGGAGAATGACAGTGAGGAAAGGGTGGGGTAGAATGGGGAAGAATGAAGGAAGGGTAGTTTAGCTTGGAAGCCGTGTTAGCTTTACTTAGCAGCCTTTTTTTACTAATTTACTTGTTATTGGTTATTTAAATTGTGATTTTTGTTAAATTTGTGATTTTTGTTAAATTTTTTTTAACTTAGACGTTAGAACAAGAGGATGGCTTTTTGTGGATTCTCCAATCCCAACAATTACATTGACACTAATTTACTTGTTAGTCACTTGGATAGGCCCAAAAATAATGCAAAGGTATGATAAATAAATATTTTTGCCATCAATCTCAATGCTAAAGAAAATATATTTTCAGTCGAAATCCATACAAACTCAACTGGATCCTAATAATCTACAATATATCAATGGCTATACTTAACGGTTGTATCGCAACTCAATTATTTTCGGCATCATTTAGATTGAATTATAATTACATATGTCAACCGTGTGAGCAAATATTCCATCCGGATGAACTTGTTGTAAGTTAACAAACCAAGATAACTCCTAAATTACTCATGTTTTTTTTTCTCAGATAGCAAATGCTGTTTGGTGGTTCTATATTTCAAAATTTTTTGAATTCTCAGACACACTTTTCTTTATTTTACGCAAGAAATCGAAACAACTAACTTTTCTACATGTATATCATCACAGCACAATGTTCCCATTATGGTGGATTGGTATAAAATGGGTTCCAAGTGGATCTAGTATAAAAATAATACAGTTATAAATGAATTTATGTTAAAGAATTTCATTTTAAAGCGTTCCTTCCGGCAATGGTCAACTCTTTAATTCATGTTTTAATGTATTCCTATTATGGTTTATCAGCAGTTGGACCAGCTCTGTCGAAATATTTGTGGTGGAAGAAATATCTAACAGTAATACAGATGGTAAGATGTTATAGGAAGTATACAGACCTCTTATAACGCAGTACTCTTTAAACACGGTTTCTCGCAACGCATTGAGCATATTTTTCCTATTACAGGGTGAAAAATTTCCTATAACGCGGTATTTATTTTAAAATTTAAAAAAATGGCAGCCATTGGAAAATCAAATCAAATCACAGTACTATCATCAACAGTGACTACATTGAAACCTCTTTAACGGACACCTCCCATAAGCCAACGCATCTTATTTGTATAAACAACATAATACTCTTTAATCTAATGCCTCAGAAAAGATATTACCTAATACTTTTAATTGCAGCCATTAAGCATTTTACAATAGATCCAATAGAATTTTTGAGGGATATTTCAGTCATTTATCTACATAAAATAATTTTTCGTAATAAAAATTGGGATTTTTTCGAAATTTGATTGTGGGTATTTTTGTCTCTAACTGTCCCTAAAAATGTTCAGTTGGGATCTTTTCTCGCGTCACGTTTAAACTATTTAATTTTAAGGGGTTTTTTGAATTTTGATACCATTTTCCAAGAACAAAAACCATAATTTCTTCAAATGTATAATATAAAATGGCAGAAAAAAGGCATTTTATATGTGGGCTCTATATCGATGAGTCGAAAATAGTTACCCTTTATTAAAACAACACAAAAAACAAAAGCTCTTTTGAATTTATATTTTGTTTATTACATTCCTCAATTTACAAAAAATGTCTATAGGAGAGGGTCGGGAATTTTGCTCAAAAGAAAAATTGTGGATTATTAAATTTATTTTATTATTATAATTAAATTTTGTTATTAGGTCAAATTTATATTATTAAATTGTTTTGTTACCCTCCTTTATTTTTCAGATTCAGTTTACAACAGCTATCGTACTAGGTATAAACGGAATCAGAATGGGATGCAAATTTCCATTGTGGATGCATTATGCATTAGTATTATATATGATATCCTTTATTGTGCTATTTGGAAATTTTTACATTAAAGCATATCTTACACAAGCCAAGCAAAGGCAAACTTCTAATGGCTTCGTTGTAATATATTCGAATAAAAAAAAAATTGTGACGTCAAAAATAAATTAATTTTATTGTTTTTCTAAAATTTAATTTAATTTTTTAATGTCTTAAGTTTAAGATGGTTATTGGTTATGTTGCCTTTTCTTCTTCTCGATACTATGTACAATAATTGACGTAATTTAACACTGTAAAAAATTGTTAAACAAACTATATTGGTCTTAAATTCGCATATTTTATTCCATGAAATAAATTTATTTGTTACGATTCACTTTATAATAGTTTTTATAATTATAATTATCTTATATAAAAAAAAATTAATTAAGTTTTTTAACTGAAATTAAGAAAAGACATACACTACTCAATTTCTTGCAAATCATTTATCAATTTTAGAGACAATAAATAATATAAATGTAAGAAAAATGTTAAACATAAAATTCCATAAAATTAATACAGTGTGTATCAAAAATATATTTAAAAAATTATTTTTGTTTTAAATCCGGTCTTAAAAATTAATTTGATGGTTGATGCTAATAAATCAAAACCCCTGTAAACTAGTCAAATTGTTTGAATTCATATTTATAATTTTAAATTATCTACAATTTATCGAATGAAGTTTAATATAGACAAGTTGAAAAAAGAAATTAGAACATTTTAAATTGATTTCTCTCAAATCTACTAAAAACTAAAGTACGGATGAGTCCAGTATTCCAGTATAAGACTCGGTATATTCTATTCAAATTAAACGCCATTTTAACGACAGAGATGTAATAAGTAAATATGAGGCCACCAATTATTTTCGATGGTTCGTAGCCCTACATTTAAAAATTATTAAAACAAACTAGAATAAAGGGTCGAAAGAAGGCTTAGTCACTTAGTTTGAATAACGAAAGTAATTGCCAGATAACATTGTAATTTATTCATACAAAATTATCCTTTTTATTACAATTATTGAATAATGGCATCTCCAAACCATACTTGATAGTCACGATCAAGGTTATCCATAAATGCCAAAGCATATTTTATATTAAGTGATAAAAACTTGAAATTTTGTGAAAGATAAATATACCATGTCGTCCAATTGAAAATTCTGTTTTTGTTTCAGCTTAGTTCCATATTCAACAGAAAATGTAAGCAAACAATAAGTGAATAAGAAAATACTTCAAGAAAATTAACACTAGCGCTGTCCAAATAGCTTGGAAAGAGATTTAATCTATTTTCCATTAGAAAATGTAATTAAAATAAATGTTGGTAATGTTGAAATTATTTGTTATGACAAATTGACAGTGTAATTTGAAAATAAGAAAGTGTGAGTGAAAATGGCTAGACACCGATAGGTTGATATACATCAAAAATTACGGATATTGAGAAATTCATCAAATAATCATTAGAATCAGTATCTAAAAATATTATGTATTATCACAAATACCACAATTAAATTGAATTAGGAATACTTTAAGTGACCGAATTAGATAATTTTCTTCAATTTTGAATAATAAAAAATTAAATTAAATAATCGATTGGACTCCTTACTACTACTACTAGTACAACTACTACAAAAAACTTATTATT
This sequence comes from Platyura marginata, assembly GCA_026745375.1. Lineage (NCBI taxonomy): Eukaryota > Metazoa > Arthropoda > Insecta > Diptera > Keroplatidae > Platyura > Platyura marginata. The sequence continues at coordinate 8,115 of JANSTT010011778.1, read as the reverse complement.
AATTGTTGCTATTTCTGATTTAGACATAAATATATTCCATCCAAAAACGATTTAAAATTATCTGTTTATCTGTAATTTATATTATTAGATTACTTACACTTACACAGATGCCATGTATAGTCAAATTTACTTCTTCTTTTTCTTTGCTTTAATATCATTCGGTGAAAAATCCATTTTCTTTTTTTGATTTACTTTCTGTTGACCGGAATTTGTTAAACCACCACCGGACGAATTTCGTGTAGTTTTCCGTTTCTTCTCTAACCGCTCTTTTTCTTCCAGTTCCTGATTTTCTCTTTCGATTAATGTTATCAGTGTATTACATCGCCTTTGCAATTCCAATGCTGTTCGTGATTTTAAAAACCAATCGAAACGAAATTGTGGAGCATATCTGCAATTTATATATTGTAACACAATTTACAACACTCAGAAGGCCCGGTATATTGTCTCATCCTTTATGTTTTTTAGTTATTTATTAAAAACGAGAAAACTTGTGACACGTCCTTTAAGTATACTAGAGTATGTAAATAAAAAACTGTATTACCCACACCACAAAATTTGCTGGTATAGTCTGTCAGAAAATCTGAATCGATCCTCTTATATCCTACTTAGAAATGCCGGTTAAACAAAAATCAAGAAGGGTGAATCATCAAAATCGACTATATATACTGAAAAAATTAGTCGGAGAAATGAATTTCAAAGTACTCAGAACAAAGATTAGAAAAAACTCTAGAAACTTTATAAAAGTGAAGAATCTATACAGAATTTTCAAATTGATACCACAGGATTGATCTAGGACCGCAAAACAACGCATCACTTTTCATGCGGGCTAGTTTAATCGCCTTATTACCTGATATGCAATTATGTTCAAGCATCCAGATTTGGTTGTACACTGAAATATGAATTGCAGAGGAAATTATCGGTATATTTTTAAGTTATTTTCGCAAAATTTCCAAGCGTTACCATTTGTGACCGCTTAAAATTATATCCATTAATAGACCGGCTTTGATTTAGCCTTCTTAACCCTAAGTGGCCTTTTTTGGCCGACTCCACAACTCCTCGCCATATCTGTCGGTCCTCAGGCAACGTCGATTTATTCGAGGATCTTATGAAGCTTTCTTGAACTGGAATTATTTTGAATGAAATAAACAAATACAGGTAGTAACGCAAAGTTTCAACATTGCGAACAAGAAATAAAATAAAAACTTGTAACATTTTCTAATAGCGTTTCGTAAAACACGGCATTTTCTTGGAACCTATCGGCAGCGTTAATAATAATAATTGATTTTAGAGAAATTCATTTTTGATTCTCAAAAAATTATTATTTTGGTTATCAATTGAAATTCCCGATAATTATATGAAAATATGGATGGGAAATTAGGACAGCTGTAGGATGTAAGGATAGCCGTTTGTGCAAAATAATAGGGAAAACAAAATTATATAGACTTTTTCATACAAAATATACATGTTCCCTATTTTACCGAACATGACTGTAAAAGGAGAATCAAAATCAATCCTTTGTTGCAGTGAAAAAAGGATTCTCCAAAAACCTCCTCCAAAAAACCTTACCATAACGATATAACTTACCGAATAGCTGAGCGCAATTCTTCATAGACATTTTCCTTGTCAAAGCCTAGTTTATGCAGCATGCAAACTAGATATCTGTCTTCTTCCTCTGTATAATTTTTACCTTTATTATTACCATATGATAATCTTAGCTGATGAAATGGTGCACGATAACGAGACATCTAGAATGTATATTAATTAATATATTATTTAAATAACTGTCTAAGAGACGGGCCCTTTGTCGTATTACCTTTCCATCTAGAGCTTTTTTTATTGATGCTCTTCTTTGTATTTTAGCTTCGCCTCTTTCAATCTGAGCCATTATACGTTCGACATCTTGTAGTTCATGACATCGTTCCCAAAATACTGCACTGTACTCAACAACCTCCTCCGGTGTTTTGCCTTCAACATCTTTTGCTATGTTTTCAATATCATCACGGCCATACTTTTCGTTAGCTTTGATGAACTGATTGAAATCACGTTTAGTCCAATTAGTAAAACCTTTAAAAAAATGTAAGCTAATATCTTAAAAACACAAAAACATTTTTAAATTACCTTGAGTTAGAAGAGATTCCTTTTCAGCTAATTCATCATCCGTCAATGAATCAGCTTCGTCAATTTTTCGTTGTTCCTCACGTTGAATTTTTGTTGCTTCCGAGCCCAATTCGGGATTTTTCGGCACTTTGTAGTTCAACGATTTTCGATAGAAATAAATTTCCTGATCGAGCAATTCAAACAGTCTGGGTGGGAAAAATTGAAAATCTTGAACAATCGGCTGTTTTGGTGGTCTGGGAGCCTTCACCAAAAGAAAATAAAACGCAAAAGATTAAAAGAACGAATAATGTCTAGTGTGTGCTAAAGATACCTTTGGTGCTTTTGGTTCAGAAACTCTCAGCGCCTCCCGGAAATATGCATCAACAGCATAATTTGCTTTTCGCTCTCGTTTTGGTGGCTCTATCCAATTTCCCAAAGCGGATATTTTTTGTTTTTCACGATAATCTTCACCTTCAAATTGATATACGGATGGATTTTGTGGGGCATCGACCGTAAAGTTTCTCAGTGAACTTTCACCAAGATCTTCCATTTTCTGCATTTGTTCTAGTGTTTTAGCTTCCCCACGTTCAAGTATCGTATCAATATCAGCCTCAGTAATATCAGAATCTTTTGATGCAAAAACGTGATTAGCTCCAAATCGAATCATATTCAATATTTCGTCTTTATTGAGTTGACTGTGTTTGTTGTCAACTAGTTTGCCTTGCTGAATGACCAATTTGTCTAGACGTAATTTTACTTCGGCACGTTCTACAATTTTTTCCTCAACCGTATTTTCGGTGATAAAACGGAATACTCTGACCTGTTTCTTTTGACCAATTCGATGAGCTCTATCCATTGCTTGTAAATCCATCTGAGGATTCCAATCCGAGTCGTATATAATAACAACATCGGCGGTAGCCAAATTTATGCCCAAACCACCGGCACGTGTCGATAACATAAATATGAATTTCGCACTGTTTTCAGCATTGTACTCTTGAATTTGACGATTACGATCTTCGTGTGGAGTTTTACCATCCAGACGACAATAATGATATTGCCTCCATAAACAATAATCTTCGAGAATATCAACCATTCTTGTCATTTGACTAAATATAAGCACTCGGGAACCTTGCTCTTGTAGTTTTGGAAGCAATTTGTCTAAAATAACCATTTTGCCACAGTTATTAACCAAATGTTCATCGGTCGTGTACGGTGGGCCCGGTTCAGCACCATCAAAAAGATAAGGATGATTTGTACATTTTCTCAATTGCATAAGAATATTTTGCAGTCTCATTTTTTCCATCTTTCCAGCTCCATTTACAATATCGATATCTTTCATTAAAATCCGCGTGTACCATTCACGTTGCATTTTCGATAATCCAACAAAGATTTTCACTTCCTTCTTGGGCTTTAGTCGTTTCTCAACTTCTGACTTAAGGCGACGAAGTAAAAATGGCTTAAGTACGGCATGTAAACGAACAATGAGACTGTCATCACCCAAACATTGATTTGTATTGAACCATGAATCAAAATCGTCGGAACTGTTGAAAACATCTGGAAGCAAGAAATTTAATAGAGCCCAAAGTTCATGTAGATTATTTTGAAGTGGTGTTCCGGTTAACAATAAACGATTAGCCGTTTTAAATTCCCGCAAAATTTCAGATAGTTTAGATTTTTCATTCTTAATCCTGTGTGCTTCATCAATGACCATATAGCGCCAATTGAATTTTTTAAATACTGATTTTTCACGAATACACATTTCATATGATGTAATACAAACATCCCATTCGCCAGGCATTAGAACCTCGCGAATAAATTGCATACGAGCATCTTGATCGCCAATCAAACAAACAGCCTTAATGGATGGACACCATTTCTGAAATTCATTCATCCAATTCTGTAGTGTTGATTTTGGCACTATAACAATATGGGGACCAGCATTGTTCCGAAAATGTTTTAAATAACCAAGCAACGATATGGTTTGCAATGTTTTACCCAAACCCATTTCATCTGCCAAAATGCCGTTTATACCATTCTCATACAATGATATCATCCAATTCAAACCGCGAATTTGGTAATCTCGCATTTCACCGCTTTTTATATAAGCCGGTGATTCCTCGAATCTAAATAGCGCGGCTGTTGAATTACCAGCAATTTCTTCGGCAAGAAGTTCTTCGTCTTCTTCCTGTTCAGTTTTTCGATGACGATGACTATGTAAAATGTGAAAATGATTAAAATATTTCAATTTGGACTCACTTATTTCATTTTTACTTACTCGGCAACATCAGTTCCATCTGTTGATGAGGGTTCTTTAATCTTTTTCGGACGGCCAGCTTTATTTTTATTGGACATTTTCGTTCCAGTATTGGTCATAAAATGTGTAAAAATTTCTGTTTGTTTTAGTAAATAATCAAATCGTTTGCTTCGGTCTGTTTCGATTTTACATTCGAAATCCGTTTCTTTTTCACGCGATGAACTGGTCTCAGCCAATGATGATTCATTCTAACAAAAGGTATATCATTTTTATTGTAAGTTTTTTAGGTAGTTAGTATGGTCCAAGATATCTAGATAGATGATCGCTATTTTAATCTCCTTTACATCTAGATTCTAGAGCTTATCGTCTATGTAGAATAAAAAGTCACTATCTACATTTTCATGTTTTCGAGTTATGAGGCTTTTTGTATACACTTCTAACATTGGAGTCAACGAGAAAATGAGTTTTAAATTTTATTTTTTGTAGTAAGTAATAAAGATAGAAAAATAATAGATAGATTGAATTGAAAATTAGATAGCAAAATGTAAAAAAACTAGTTTTCGACAAAAGTGTAGATAATGGCTTTTTGTTCAATATAGATGATTGCTGATTGCTGATATATTCTACACGCTAATCCTTCAGAAAAAGTATTGGTTATGGTAATACAAAGTTGTAAGTCTTTCATAAATTCCAACGAACAAGAGGATTCTTCTGAATGCCAAGAACCAATGTCAAACAGCGAATTTTTGATAGCAAGTAGGTATTTAGCTCGAAGTTTTGACAGAACTATACTATTCTTCTAGTATTAAGTATATGCGTTAATAGGGACTTGTTGTGAACTAAACACAGATTCGGTATGGTCACTTAACGTAATTGAAGACTTTTAAAAAAGGTGTAAAGTATAATTTTCTTTTTTTTTTTTTGCTAGACATAGTATGTTGAATAACAATTATGTATTATGACATTATTTAGAAATACTTAAAATTTACAATATATTAAGGTTTCCTTTATTTTACTTTTCTTCAGTGTACTAAATGGAATAGAAGCGTCTACAAGCCGGGTGTGGAAGTCTTGAATACGATAAAATTGTAATTTTGACATTTACACCAGACTCAGCACATACAGACATTCGCTAGTCACAACTGTCTTTTGTTATAATAAACGATATAAAGACAAATGAAATATGCAGCAAATCCACTAAATACCTATATTTCATTTATTATTACTATTAGGATGATATCAAACAATAGTGAAGAAGTGTTGTGCAGCACTCCCCACACGCTCACCGGTTATCATCTTCTTATATTAAAAATTGTAATCACACTTACGGAATTTTCATTGGTATCCAACGTATCCATGGCTGCTTCCTCTTTCGACATTATTAATACTTTGTAAAAGCAACTTTAACAAGCTTAAATTAGTTTTTAATAAAAAATTTCACTAAACATCTTGCCATTTTAATATAAAAAAATGCAAATGCGAGTCAACACCATGACCAACGTAATAGATTAGAATCCAAAACTTTCATTCAGAATCCCTTCCGTAAAATTTCGCTTTTGTTAACATTTTTTAGTTCTTGTTTCCATCATAATTATTCATTTGAATGTCGTGAATTGGTTTTCAAGTACACTGACGAGATAAAGTGATGTAATTCGTTAAAAATTATAAAATTTGTATTTCAATCGACCAAAATTGATTGAATATGATGAATATATTTTCTAGCAGATAATAACACAAAATACGCTAGGTAAAATACGAAAATGTGGCTTTTAAAAAACATAAAGAACTGACTTAGAGCAATCCTCAAATATAAATCCAATTGAGCATATTTGGGACAAGTTGGGTCGGCATCTTTAAAAACAAATTATTAAAAAAACGACGCTGAATACCAGTAACGAATGGAATTTAATAATAATGAAGAAATGATTTTGTATTGTGAAAAAGTCATATATTATCAATAAAATAAAATTTCAAAGCAAAATATAAAAAAAAAATATCCTAAAATAGTACCTTAATTGATGCTTGGAAAAACAGAAAATATAAAAATGCTAAAAGATAGACAAATTAATTTCTTTCTCATTCAATTATTTGACTAAAAAAACAACAAATCAAAAATACTTTTTTTTAGATTTAAGCATTTCGAATAAAGTTACACAGCAACTAAAACAAAAGTATAAAAGGTAGAAACTTAACAAATTATTTATTATTTTGGCCGTTTGTCACTCTCAATATTTGTTAATGTTGTAGCTTTTCGTTTCTGTGCAGCATTTTCCTGTGATACAACTGCTAAAACATTTGTAGATGACATTTGAATTAATTTCGACTGATTATCCAGGTACTCTCGTTCAAGCATATTCAGAAGCAAATTACATCGCACCTGAAGTTGATGTGCGGTTCGAGATAGTAAAAACCAGTCAAATCGAAATTGAGGAGCAGAACTGTAAAAATTAATTAATTTTAATTTAGTTCGAATGCCTAACACTACACAGTTAATTTATTCTTTTAGACGAAATCGTGATCACGGACGGATATGGATATTTTGACTTAGAATTTCACACGAAAGACAATGGTGTTACGTTGAATATTAATAAGCGTTACTCCGTACTCCGTACCAAAGTTTTAATACCATTTAATTAACATTATACGGGTGTAATGAGCCAATAACACGATACACGATAATTTACTATAAAAAAATTATTCTTTGGAGTGGTAATAAAATTAATTAAACTTACCGAACAACATTACACAGTTCATCGTAAACATTAGCCTTGTCTATACCAATGGAATGCAACGTACACAGCAAAAATCTATCTTCCTCCTCGGAAAACAATATTTTGCTTCTAGTGTGTGATGTTGCAATTATTTTTAACTCATTGAGTGGTGCTCGGTAGCTATCAATCTATATGGTGGGGTTATACAATAGTTAGAAAAACAATTAGAAAAATATACTCAAAATGTATAACCTTTTCATCCAAAATTTTCTTTAATAGCAGTTTTCTTTTGATTTTTCTTTCACGTACTCCAAGTACACTTTTTATCTTTTCAACATCTTGAAGCTCAGAAAATCGACTCCAAAATACTTCATAATATTTTTGTACTTCATCAAATGTTTTTCCCTCTATGCTGTTGCAAATATTATCCACATCATCTTTACCAAATTTTTCGAGTGATTTGAGAAATTGTGTATAGTCTCGTTTGGACCAGTTGGAGAATCCTATAAAAAAAATAAATTAAAATAAATTTTTACGTATTACACGAGTATTTATATAGTTTCTCTTCACTGTCATAGTGAGATACATACCTTGTGTTAAGTATTCTTTTTTTTCTGCTAATTCCACTTCAGTTAATGCAGTAGCCTCATCAATTTTCTTTTGATCTTCTAACCGTGCTATCTCGGCAGTGGCGCCCAATTCGGTCCGACTGGGAAATTTAAAATTTTGACATTTTCTATAAAAATTAATTTCTTTATCTAACAGTTCGATTAAACGACGTGGATAAAATTGAAAATCATGAATGAATGGTTGTCTCGGTGGTTTTAATTGTTTAACAACCGGTTCGGCATTATTATAGTTTGTCATTTTTCTATCACGTTTTGGTGGTTCTATCCAATTATCGATAATTCGTTTTTGTTTATTCTTAAAATTTTCACCTTCAAAATTATAAATACTTATGGTTGCTGTGTCTAATGATAGATTTCTCAACGAACTTTCACCAAGGGTATCTAAAACTTGTTTTTGTTCCAAAGTTTTCTTCTCGGCAAAGTT
>JANSTT010011767.1:0-23967 GCA_026745375.1 Platyura marginata | reverse complement strand
AAAACCCGCCGTTCTTATAGAGGGACACAATGGGCCCTTAGTCGGCCTAAGTGTTGTTGCCAGTAGGCACCCTCCTTCCAAAAAAAAAAAAGGCTCTATTTTTATGTGGATATAGGAGATATCTTTAGTTCCCGTATTTGAATTCAACCATTATTAATGAAATAAAATGAGAAAATATGATTTATCATTGGTGATACCGTTCATGTTATGCTTTGTGTCTGTGACACTAAGCCAGGAACAAGAAATAGCCAAAATCTTCAGTAAATGTCACAAAAAATCAAAAGACTTTGATGTTTGTATAAAAATTGGATTCAATGAACTGCGGAAATATTTTAAGACAGGTAAAGACATGTTGATAAAATTCCATAAATTCGATTTAATTTATTTAAAAAGTTACGCTTAATTTTATGCAGGTGTTCCAGCACTAAATATTGCACCATTCGATCCACATCGGGCCGCATTTGTTGAACAAAGGCGTGGCATTACAAATGGTCTTATTGGCGGATATCATTTGCTTCTTAGTGATGTATACGAATATGGCTGGACCAATTCTAAAGTCACAAAATACAAGTATAATTCCTTTAAAGTAGAGGTGTCTGTTAATTGCATCAAATATTAACGGCAAATTTAAAATAGGACTGATTCAGAAAACAATAGATTCATCTACTCACAAGATTTTCCAGAGAAAAGTCTTAATGGTCGATATAAGTTTAAGGCATCCGTTCTTGGTCGAAACATTCACACAGCTGGCATATGGAACATGACACTATATGACTATGCGTAAAATTTATTTTAATTTTTTTTTGTGTGTGAAATTTGTAATTAAACTAATATTTTTTAATTATGCAGACAAACTACTAGTGTGACACGTGTCGGGGGACCCGGCGGACTATTGAAAGTACATGTGGAAATTGACAAATTGGGAGATTTGAAATTAAAAATTTCCGATTTATTTAATGGTCAAAAAATAATTGGTCTGGAGGAGATTTTAAAATTTTAATTAATAATTTGACTACAAAAAAATTATTTTTTTAGAGAGTATGGCGGACTTTTTGATAAATAACGTTTGGCAACCTGGATTTCCATTCCTTAAGCCACTAATCAACGAACTAGTGAGTACGGCATTTACTGATATCTTCAATGAATCCTTCAGATATTTTCCTGTCGATGCCTATATAAAAGATTAAATTTGTTGCTATTTATTGACATGTTTTTTTAAATTTAATATAAAGATGTCGTCAATACCAACCTCAATACATCTCCTTAAATAATGTGGAGCACTCATCCACAAAATGAGAGATTATGTGGGGAACTACTGCCTGGTCGAGAGGGACCTTTCATCCCTAAATCAACTCAAGATCCTAAAATTCCTAAAAGAAACTGGACTTGAATAGGTACCCTAAATAATGGAGCGGCTCCATGAAGATAGAAGTAAAATTGATCTATAATAAAGGACGAGGTGCATCGATTCCCAACAAAACCTACGTCGAAAGCTTCCTTCCGCTCCATTCCTTCTTCCCTAGGTTCAGCTGAGGTTTGGGTCGTTTTCTTTTGCCAACTGTATAGGATTTCAGGTGCACGGTTATCCTTAGTCTTTCGTAATGTGTGTTCCATCCAATTCTAATTTCTACTTCGAATTTTACCATTTTTGTGATAGTTCTGAATTTATTGGTTTTATCCTTCTTAATTTTTTTCTAATTATCTCTTTTCGGGATCTTTAAAAAAAATTGAACGACTGTTGTAAGGTTTTCGGAAACTGAATTATTCGAACAATAATTAAACGCCACAAATGAGACTCCAAAATACAATTCTAATACCGAAATATCATTCAAAACAGTAGTAAAAGTACATTGTTTACGTTATTCTATTACTACTTTGTGAAAATTTGACATTTCTCTATGACAGCTCAGAAATGAATTTTTGGCGACGTTTGCCGAAATTGGAGTATTTTTGTAAATACGTCTTTACCGCTCAATAAAAGTTTTTCTTTTTTTTCTTCTTTTTAAAATATTTGTGTGAATCTATTTTAAGTAATAAAAAATTGTTAATTTGTGTTGTAAAACGTTTGGTTCTTGTCCATCCAATGGAAGTGAATTTTAATTACGAAGACATTACATTTCCAGAAAACAAATTCGAATGTAAGTTCCCGGCAAGAGCTTCGCTTTTTTTTACGTTTTTTTTTTTTTGTTATGTACCTAAGTTGATCGACCATTGTCTTAGGTTTTTATATTTCCTATTTTCTGATTGTTTTTTTTTTCTTTAAATTTTTCAGATCTGGATCATACGGCTGATGTACAGTAAGTACCTACTTTGAAATATTTTTTTTTGAATAGTTTTAAGGTTTGGAGTAGTTTTCTTAGATTTTTGAAGTTGTTCATAAAAAAAAATTGTTGATAGTTTGTTGTTGTCGCCAAAACAGAGTTGTTTGTGGAATTTAAAAAATGTAATTTGAGCTCCACCAATTTTGAGAAATATTTTTTTTTTTTAGTATATCGAATTCCGACTCACATGGTTTTTTTTCTTTGCCTGCATTTGTGAGGTTATTAAAGGCAGAGAGCAATGTCAAGAAATGACAATTTTTTTTGTTAAACATATTAATTGAAAATATCTAATTTAACCACTACTCATTCTTATGCCGGAAGTCTTAAAATCAAGACACGGCCATATAGATGTCTTCCAACGTTAATATCTTAAGTAGATAAAATTCCTCTTTGTTATGTGTACTTTTTTACTGTTAACAATCTCTAAAGATGCACACTTATTGGACGTTGAACGATCTACATGACGCCCTTTTTGAGACTCTGATGTAGTAAAACGTTGCTCGACTTGATTATTTTGAATCTAGTAGACGAGTAGTATTTGGTTTGTGCCTTTTTTTTTACCTTCTCATAATTTGTGTCAATAGGACCGACCATCCCCGTGTTATATATGTCAATAGGACCGTCCCTAAATGATAATCAGTAGCGAACGCTGACGACTAGGACTTCAGTCAATATGCCATAACACATGTGATCTTGAAATTAATTTATTTTATGCGATTCCGATAAAAATTCTACACTTCAACTAATTCCATTACTAAGAGAATATACTGGTAAGGTGTCAGTTTGGTGAGAAATGTATCCGTCTCGTTTATTATATCCGGTTAGGAGTATTTTTTTTCACTGTGCTCCACCATATCTGATTTCTATCGTAACTACTTCACCCCGGGTAAACGAACAAAATCCTCTCTGACAATTTTTTTTAAACGGACAGAATCACCCCCTGACATGATCATCCAAAACGTAGGTTTCTTGCGTAGCCATAGGGGAAGATTTTGCCCTCACCCCCGGCCATTTGTCGCACACACAACATATGCTTTATTATACCTAGAGGCAAGTAAAAAACCATCAAACAAATTCAATTTCTTTTTTCTAGACTTCATGCATGGGGCACAACTCTCAAAGAATCCTTTGAACAGTGTGGCATTTCAATGTTTGGATACATGACCGAACTTGAGTACGTCGAAATACGACAATGCTTTCAAATCGATGCGAACGGTGATGATCTTGACAATTTACTGTTTCACTTTCTCGACGAACTTTTGTATCTATTTTCGACCGAACCATATTTGATATGTTCGAAAATAGAAATAACAAAATTCGATTTGGAAACATTTTCAATCGAATGTTTGTGCTATGGTGAACCATTTGAAATTGGTAAACATCCTCAGGGTACGGAGGTTAAGGCGATTACATATTCAGCCATGCAAATAGTTCAGGATCCGGAACATAATCGTTATGAGGTTTTTGTTATTATTGACATATAAAATTCGCTTTTCATAGGTTTTTTTTTTGTTTTTTGTTATTTTTTTTTTTTAATTTGAGCTGAAAAATGAAAATACATAATTTGAATTACTTTATGGAGTTTTCCTATTGATTCTTACATTTTTCATTCATTTTTATCATTAAATTGTACATATCCTTGGTCAATATCTTGGAACAAATCGATTTCACTTCTATTCTATCATTTAAAGCGATAAACGGACCAAATCGCCCCCGTTCAAAATCCCTCTTGACAATTTTTAATAAGACGAACAAAATACCCCTAACCCCCGGACAAAATCTCCTCTGAGATAATTCTCTTTCTCCAGAAAGGATAGTATCCGCTTTAAAGAAAATTATCAGGGTGGATTTTGTTTGCTTTTGTACGCCCCCGGCCTAGAACCCATTTAAACCAGGTGTGAGTAGACTTTTCCAGGGCACTGGGGTACTTCTAATGTTCTCAAAGTGTAATGGTCTACCAGACATTTATTACAACTTAATAATAAACTTACCTGTACTTTCCTTTTTTAAGGGTGTCCGGTAAGGAAACCGTCCGTCTAAAATGCATCCAAAATTTACGTAAGCCAATGAATGTGTAATCGACGTATGTTTTTAAGCGTCATCATTCACTTCCTATAATATGAAGGTACGTGTGTCGTCTACACGTTCATCGAAACACTTGCTTACTTCTCCTGTCTAGCGGGGGCTATTAGTTTTACTACATACTTACTCTCTAAAAGAATACGACGCGTATTTGTGTCGTTTCTCGTTTCTTTTTCTTTCTACTCTGGCACTAGCATCGTCTACGTCTAGTGAACTGCGATCGTATACGCCTCTAAATTTTTGGTTTTGACATTTCGTGAATTACTGTGATGGAACTTACGCCTAAACGACTATCGTTTTCCCTCTGGCTATTCCAAAAAAAAGTCAGTTGTAGCTGTACAGTGTACATTCAGCCAGTAGTTTATTTCATAAAAATCGCAATCTAATCAGAGCGATCTTGGTCATCAATCTTAGCACAGTAGTTGCATTCACAAGAAATCAATGAAGCATCGCATAGGCCAGATAACCCACAGAAAGTTCCTAATTGGACGGGGTCATTTCAATGCGCATCTACACAGGATGGGTGTGTGGGCGTGGAAGAATCAACCTAGCCGAAACGGTTAAACATTTATTTTCTACTTGCAGGAAAGAGACTTTAGACGCTTGAAAGTCGTCTGGCGAACTTGTCGGAAATCCGTAACGCCCCTCCCTCTCCCTGGGGAATCATCTTAAAGTTCACTGATCTTCTAGAGAATAATAGAATTGGCGAAATATCTAATGAATTCTTTTATGTAGAACTAGCAATCTAGGATGCTCCCCTTGTTCTTACACTAAACTATTTCTTCGGATCTTTTCACTTCTACAAAAGTGCACTGTCTAATTACGAAATTATTCCGAAAAACTACTCGATAGCATATCACAACTAGAGAACGTGTATTGAACGACCAGATACCAGTCCACTTCTCTTGACCACATTGTTTCCTCATCGATTTTGGATATTTTTCTAATTAAATCCACATGAGAAATAAATAAATAAATAAAATCAAATTTATTACTTATTGAGAAATATTGTTAGGGCTCTGGCTCAGTTTCGACTCATGTACCCAACAAATAAATTACATTAAAGAAGTCAAATAAAAATTACGCTCATTCCGATCAAATAAATAAAATTCAACAATTACGAGAGACAATACGCGTCCGCCACTGGCAAAATTTCCATAATTAAATATTTGAAAATTAATTGTAATCCCAAAAATCTCTTCAAATATCGTAGTCGCATCATCATCATAATGATAAAAAAAAAATAAAAAAAAATCTCAAATGGATATTTGATCTTTGTTCAAATAAATCGTCAAAGCGACAATAATGAAACGACCACCACACCGACCTATCAGAGAGAATTTCTAAGGAATGCATAAAATAAATTACGAAAAAAAAAAAATGGTCGATTGATGCACATACATTAAAAGCCATAGCTATAGCAGCCATATATATAGAGAGATATGTTTATTTATCCAACATACATAAATATAATATTTAAAGAGACGTGAATAAAAGCCTTGCCTTGCCTTGCCTTTGCCCTTATCCATCCGTATATATATATGTATACCTCTACATTTCATCCCCTTTAAAATGCATATTCAGTTCACTTCTCTCGTTTATAGGTAGACAGATTTTTCGGTTTTTTTTTTTGTTTTTTTTTTTTTATTATTTTTTGAAAATAACCATGTGGCAAGGAATATAAATAAGGGTAAGAATGTACACCACATTTACAAGTATATACATAGCGAAGGATAATATTTTTGATTTTAGTCGATGACGTGCATTTCAATTAATTAAATTTAACAAAAATTTGATTTGCAGTGTCCTCAAAACGTCGAATTAGTTGAGAATGAATGAAATAGTCGATTAGGGTGGTGTTTTGTGGTGCTATAATGGCGGCAACGAAATCGAAAGTTTTTTTTTTCTACTACACATCTCCTTAAAAAAAAAGGATCTGGTTCATTCCGCAAGGAAGAATATAGAACCTCCACATATCCTCTGAAACGGACTCATCTTTTCGATCTGACTTGATTCTGCTACTACCGTCCTTTGCCATGTTCTGTTCGACCTCTGTTTACTTACTTAGTTATTCTGGTCCTTTGATCGGCGCAGATTAATTTCAGCCTCCTTCATCAAGTTTCCCGAACGGCAATCTGTTCATCCGTTAAAAACGTTTACGTTCAAGTTCCAAAATTGCGTTCACATATCTGATTGTGACATTTTTCCATTTATGCCTGATGAACCTTTAAGATCTCTCTTTGGGCTACATGTTGTATATGGCGGTCTTCAATCCGTTGTCCAAGGTCTCAGAATTTCCACTTTAGCGATCCGACTGATCATCTACGATATTTGAACAAACAAAAAATGATAGGGAAAAAAGCATATGTCATTGTCACTCATTAGCTCTTCTCTCCTGTGTTGTATTTGTGTTTGATAATTTGATAGAGGGAGAACACCAAAGCCTCAAGACACTGCGACCAATAAGGTCTACTGTATCATGCACCCTCATACAGTTTAGTCCACTAACGGTTCGACCATCTTAAAGAAGATAGAAGTATTTTCCTCTGGGCTCTGATTCCCCCCCCCCCATATCTCCATTGAGGAAGTTAGGCATTATAGCCATACGCGTCTTACAGCAATGCACTCTTTATAGCACGTGCTGTTCAGCCGTTTCTTCGTTCTTCATGCATAGCCTGCAGACACTGTCTTCGACCAGTTCTAGCTTATGCCTGTGTGGTATTTTAGGTGACAGTGCGGGCTAATAAAAGTCCCTTATTTTCTCTTTATTGTTAGTTTTAGAACATTTTTTTGCCTCCGTTTTAGTGAAAGGCACCATGTTCCTTTTTGTCTGTCTTAAGCTGGGTGTGCTTCTTCAGTTTAGGAGTCTTCTATCTCTCTCCTGTATCCTTTGCGTCGTTGACTTGTGTCCGACATTTTAATTTTTTTTAAATGTTTCGTGTTTTTTTTTTTAGTCAAAATTCAAAACGGTTCAAATGTTGCTAATTGAGAAAAAAATCACCATTTTGAGAAAAATTCATGACGCTCCAAAAATATTTTTTTTGGTTTAACGATCATCTTGGATTTCTCCCGACAATTTTGTTTCACATTGAAATTTCGTGTTCGTTGTTCGTCACCCATTTTATTGAAATTAATTTCGGAGCACCCATTGAACCCTTTGCACCCTTTTATCAGTTTCTGTTGCATAAGCAATTAAAAAGAAAAAAATAAAAGAACAAAAACAAAATCAAAATATCGTGACCGATCTCCATAAATATAAATTGAAATTGTTTGATCAATTCCATATTAACCCCCCCCCCCCATTAAACCCACACTGTCTACATATATATATGTATAAATATGATGCAACAATCCCGTTACACCTCTATATATTCCAACTAGTAATGCTAATGCAGCTTTATTGTTCCCTCTTTTATTTATTTTTTTTTTTTTTTATTTCTTCTTTAAATTTTATATACAAATCGGGTTCATTGTTGCACCCAAAAATTTGTTCAAAAGATATTTGAAGTTAAAGCATCAGAAGAAATAATCAATGGGAACAATTGATGGGTGAAAATAGTCGCCCTAGATAATATGGAAAGCATGATGAATTTTTTTTTTGTTATAAAGGGGGTGCGTGAGATCGAATCACTTACATATATGGGTAGAGGATCGGTATTTTTCTTAAATATATTTTTTGAAAGTCGCACACATATGGAAATCGTATTGTTCAATACTTGTTCCAGTTATATACCCAAAAATAAGGGGGACAAATCTGCGTGTGATTATGATTTGTGATGATTTTCCATCGATTATTATTTATAGAATTGATTCAGATCCAGTTTTGCTTCAGGAAGAAAACGAGAATACGACAAATTAGTATATCAGGGAAAAAAGGCTGCTAAGTAAAGCTGCGGGGCTTCCACACTCTAAACTACCTTTCTCTTCATTTTTCAAACCTTTCCTCAACGTTCTCCACCTTTTCCCCACTCTTCCTAATCCTCAATTGAAGTATTCCTCTGCTTCTTCTACTTCTTCGGTGGCCTTACGTACTTTGTTTCCATTTGTTTCGATTTTCGCTTGTCATTCTTTAATTCCTTACGATAAAAGCTCTCAGGTCCGCTTTGACGTCTAACCTTCTGGTACGTGGCCTTCCTATAGATCTGCTTCCGGCTGGCTTTGATTCTAGGCTACCGTTAGTTACTGAGCCTACCATTCTGTTAACATGGCCAAGCCACCGTATTCTGGCAGATTTCCGAAATCTTACTATTGTTTCTCCTTCCAAAAGTTCCACGAGTTCATGGTTCTTTCTGGTTCGGTGCCCTTATTGTGATCGTATCGGTCCATAGATAATTTCGCAAAGGATTCTTCTTTCGAATCGAAGCAGCATTTCTCACGTAATTAAATTCTGTTATCTTAAAGCGTACGGAAGATAGACTTTCCATATTCGCGGCGTTCCGTTAGATAGATAGATAGATAGATAGATATTGAGTTAGACCTGGTGCAAAACGGCCCATATAGTACTTGATTCCGCGCGTGTTCATTGTGCCTAACCAACTGTCTACATATTTCTCCAAGAGTACCACTGACTTTGTTCTAGAATTCATGAGTCATGGTTTTAGACATAATTTCCCTAGATGTATGACATGGGTGTTCCTAATCACTAGTGCTTCACAATCTCGAGAGGATGTGCTCCTCGGCTGCTGCCTTCTTCAGGGGAGAACAACATGTGTTCTGTTAAATTACTGATCTGCAAATTACAGGAATTTCATTATATTTTGGAATTTCCAACTTTCTTGATGATGATACCAATTCTGGATCTCATTCGAGATTACTGAATTCATCCGTATATGCTTCTCACGCATAAAATGGATGATTTTCACAAATTAAACGAATAAAGACTGTATGGGAAGGGATTAATAGCAATTTGGTTTGTTCAAAGAGATGTAGAATTCCAGTGATGATGATGATGATCATGATGATTGGATTTAATTTAGTTTTTTTGGTATTTTTGTTTGAAATAAATTAAAGATCTACACACAAATGTGAAGAACCAAGAGTATTTGCGTTTATTATGAAGAGACTTATGTCTATAGACACTATACCTACTTACGTATATTTGTACAAGAATGTGCTGAAAATTGAGTTTTTTTGTTTGTGTTTCATGAAGTAAACAAAAGAAAATTATAAATAAAATTTTAATAATTCATATTGTTTGGGATCATATAAATTTTGTTCATCGGATATTTGTACATTCCACGTGACACACAAGAAATGAGATAAATTGTATAATTTATTTTATGATAACAAAATTGATCATCGGCTCCTTGAATTGTTTAGTTCTAATAGACAAAAGTTGTTCAAGAAATAATTTAAAAATTTCCCATTATTTATTTGCTGACAATTATTTAAAAACTTCGACGATAAAATGGAGAAATCCAAAAAAAACTTTAACGAAATTTTTTTTTTCTTTTAATTTACTAAAAACAATAAATATATATTAATTACCACCCGTTCGAAACAACCTCCCACATAGCGGCAAAAAAAAAACCGCCCATTTCAAAACAGCGCCAAAATTACTACCGCACCGTACATGATGGCGGGAAATTTCGTCCATTATCTGGTACCACACAAAATATTAACGGATATCCAATTGGACCAGTGTTGCTTTGTTGCAGTCTTGCAGTACATTTTACAATGAAAATGTACATTTTTTTTGACACCTCATCTAGTACATTTAGTATATTGCGTATCGCAGCACTTGTGTTGACGATTTTCACTGAAAGCCATTTGCGCGCAACCAGAAACGGCTTTTCTATGCAGTTGTTTTTCATCAAATAAATTAATTAAATTCAGTTCGATTTCTATGGTTTTGCTGGCATCGAAAAGTGGTTGCATTTTTCTTCTAAATAACATTAAAAAATCAAAATTTACTCAACATTAAGACGGTGAAATTGCCAATCAAAAAGACGCGTCCACATCGTCAAGCAGCTGTGCTGTCTGCTTGTTTCGGCAGACATTTTTCCTGTGTGCCAAGTTTTTTTTTTTTGTGTGTTCCAAATAGAAGAGGCAATTACACATTTCGGGGTTCGCGCTGTGTTTTGCAATTATTTTTATTATTTTTTTTTTGTGTTCTAAATAAAAAGGATTCGTAAAGGGACAATAATGTTTTTGTAAAATTAGTGTTCGCCCTCCGCCCCAAGCGATATAATACCAAATACTGGGATGAGGCAATCAATGGGGTTAGTAAGTAAAATGGTAAGTAAAATAATTTTTTTTTTTTTTTCCTTTAACATTTTTCGCGACCGCCACCACACATAATTTTTATTTAGTATTTATTAGGGATCATCATCATTATCATCGTTTTTATTATCATTATCACATTATCACATCATCATCTGAATTGCATAAAAAGCGCGATTTTGTTTTTCCACACTAGCTGGCATTTAAAAAAAAAAAAAAAAAAAAAATGAAATTGAAAAATTTAATTTTATTGCATCCAACCGGGTGCCTGGTGACAAAATTTGCATTCAGCATAATGACACATCATGTCATTTCATAGAAATGATTGTTATTTGCAAAGAAAAATTGGGGTGCGCCTCTTCCTCTATCCACTCTACTACCCCCCACACGCATAATAGGAAAATTCGGTTATTCACATAAATTTTTGTTGTTTTGTTGTTTTTGACTCATTTTTCCCGTAAATTCTACCATTTTGATGCAACTCAAAGTTCGTAGTACAAAGCACCCAAGAATAATAAAAAAAAAAAAAAATTTGTCAAGGGGCTACTCACACACCGTGTGTTGTGCACAAGTAGGTACATCGTTTGAATATTAAGCGTGGCATGTTTTTGGAGAACCGTCGTGTGCATTTCATACATGCAGCACACAATTTTTTTTTTTCTTTGGTCATTTTTCTGCCATGAAAATTGGCTAGAACGTTATGCAAACCTAAATTTACCTAAAAAATGCTTGGACGCATCATAAAACGAATCTCTCGTATATGCAATCCAACAGTGTTGCGTGTATTGTTTGTGCCTCTTTGGGGGCGCTTCTTCGAATTTTATGTGTGAGTACGCGAAATACTATCAATCTGCATTGGTGGATTTGATGCTAAATTTTTTTTTTTTTGGGAAATTAATTTTCCATGCCGGTTATTTTTTCATGAAAATCGTCCAACTATATCATCCCCAAAAATAGATCATAGACCATATTTGTCTACAAATTTGCATGCTGCACTGTAAACATTATCTATAAATTTATCCGATGGGAGGGGAACGGGTCATTAAACCTTTCCTGCGGCCAAGTGACGTAATTTAGCGTCATTGGAATTGCTACGTAGTAAATATTACGTGTGAGATTTCACACGTTTGCCTCAAAGAATACACATCGAATTAGTGATGTTCTCCTTGTCGTCTGCTTTTTGAATTCGATAAATTTGGATGGAACTCTAATCGAATATGTTGGATTTTTACCCATAGAGAACCAGAACGTCTAGCAAACTTGTTCGGCGGGCAACTTTTCTGAATAGAAACTTGGATATTTGGAAAATCCAATAGCGAACTCCTTAATGATTCATTAAACAAATAAAACTAATCTTCAAATGAGACGTTGGAGTTCACCTCAATTGGTTCTCGTTAAAATTATCTATTTCTGTCAGCTCTTTGATCTTTTCATAATCTTATCATAATCAGCACTAACCTAAACACTAAATCCTTTTGAATGGTCTTTTTTATGATAAACACACTACAAGGTCCACTTCTATTGCTTCCACACATTAAAAATAAGTGGAAGTTTTGTTTTTGTTGTTGTTAGTGTTCTCAGATTGTCGTGATCAATGGACAATATTTAAATAAATCTTGGTTTTTCGATTAATCTGAAGATTTGGAATGAAGAGGGTCAAGAATTGACACGAATACACGAATTAGAACCCGAAAAATTATCTTAGACTTAATGGATAGAGGACTAGACAGGAAAAGATGAAACAACTCTCTAATATGGAATGATTCATATGGTCAGTTGTAGTCTTGATAAACCAAAAAATATGTGTGGAACCAATACGGATGTTGTGAGAAATCTAAGGAACAAGTTAAATGTCATGATCATAAATTGTTCACCGTCTTCTTGTTCTTCTTCTTTTGCGACGCTACAAACCTGATCGCATCTTGGCCTTCTTAAGTTTCTTACTCCAACTATCTCTATTCCCATCATCTTCCCATCTGCTTTTCGGTTTACCAATGGTGTATCTTTTGCCGTTTGGTTTCGTCATGAGAACACAATTCTGTATACTTACTTCCGTTAGCCATTCATCATCCCTAATCTATTGGGATTCGAGATGCTTGGCAAGATAAAAAAAAAGTACTATGGGTTCCAACTGACTGACTCAGGTAACTAACGTCAGATCATGGCGGTAGCTATAATTTGAGTTTTGTCCAATTTTTCGGACTCCTTCCCTTTCTTTTACTCGTATTAAATCTGTTCGAATTCTCATAAGGAATTTCAGATAATTAAATATCTCAGAGCAGAAAATCTGGTTTCTAATACAGGTAATTAATTAAAGATTTTTTTCCCGCTTCCCTAGATACGTATTGGAGGACTTGATTCATAAATTCCCCAATTTTGTCCTGCTTAAAAAAAGGAATTACAGATAGTTTGTACAAGGGGCAGTTGAGTTTAAAGAAAGGAATTTTGACTGTATTTCCCTCACATTATTGTTCTGGGAGTTAAAAAGAGAAAAAGCGAGATAATTTCCAATAATAAACCCCACCATTTTTTCAAAACTATTTTCAGTGAGATATTTTTTTTTAAATTTTCAGGTTTAACATTTTGGTGCTACTATAGTTTATAAGCAAAACACACAGCCACAAATCTCTATTCTTTGTTGGGGCCCCACCAAACAATGTCCAGATATTATATTCAAAGTTTACAACAGTATAATACACAAAATGATCAACAAGGTGCAAATAGTGCGGCCAGAGAAGTAGAGCACAAACTGACCAGCTATGGATCGTATCCGATTATCCAAAAAACATCTGTTGATCCAAACCTGACACCGGACAGTAGCTCAATGAAAAACGAGCTAAATACACCACCACCGAATCATACAAAAATGAATTCACATCTATTGGATCATGGCTATGGTGCCACGCCGCAGCCACAAATTCGAGATCCGGAAAAAATGAAAATCAAAGCAGCGGAACTAACAAACTATTACAAAGTATGTGTTCAGAGTTATTAATTTTTTGTTTGTTTTATCATTGAAATTTTATTTCTGTTACCAACCCCCTACCTCATCCAAATTTAGGCGGTGAAACGTCGTCTCAATATGACGTCAACATTACGTACTTTGTCACCACCACCAGCAAAACTAGCAAAACAATCGGGAGCTACAAATAAGGCGTCCAGTTCAAAAAAACGGTTTTCAGAAGGAACAAGGTAAGCAGTAGTTAGATGATTATATTTGATTTTTCAAAATGGTCGCGAAATTCAAGATGTCAACACAAAAACAAAGATTTCCAAATTCAATTAACATGACATTTTTAACCGTGTTTCTATTATATAAGACAAAACATTGAATTCTTACATTTTTTTTTAATTTTCAACCAAAATGGCAGATATGACGTCATTTCGTTAACATTTCAACGAATTTCTAGAAAGATTCAATATGAAATTGAGAAAATGAAGCAATTCTTTTCAAAATGGCGTCTTTTGTCGATTTTAATTTAATTTTAGATTTATCTATGTACGGCAATATAGAATAGATCAACAAGTCGATTAAAATTGAATTTCACTAATTACTAATCGATCGATAAATAGAATAGAAAAATTCTATCAATCCAAAAAATGGCGTCTTTTGTTTGGACAATTTACTCGAATCTTCTCGTTATTTAGGATGATTTGAAAACTTTTTATTAAAATTCTTTACCTGTAAACCTTAAGCGTTCCTCTTCGGGTGTTCCGCACTGCTATTCAAGCCGGTACAATAGTCAGTGCTGCCGTTTCATGTTTTCGGAAAAGTAAGAATTTCTTTTAGTAGAGTAATATTTTTGTTAAATGGGCGGTGGGTGGAGGGGGGGTGTAGCATCGTTTGAAAAGTTGAAGAGTACAAAAAACAGTCAAACCAATATATCTGAGAGAGAGGAAGAGATCTCTGGACCGTCAGCATGCTGTACAATTTATGTACAAGACGACTTCTTTTTGGAGTAAAGTATTAGTTAATATGAAATAAACATTAAAAAGGTAGTATTTTGCATGGGGCGGGGGGTGGAGAGTAGTACCGAAGACCAAATAGTAGTTTTTTTTTTATTAACGGAATACTCGGCAGCACTGATAATAGAGTTGTGTACACAAACATTTGGCCTTCATGAATGATACGCATGCGCCTCTGGCAAGACAGCGAAAAAGCTTATAGTTTTCATATGAAAGGTGAATTTCAAGCGGGATATGATCACATGGCCGAAGAATGACGAATTTCAAAAACTAAGTAGCTAAGTGCGAGACCAACCATAGGTCGGATGAGGCACAGTCTGTCATAATTCATAATCAGATTGTGGTATAGGAAGAAATTACGTGCATATTTAGTAAAATTATTTGGATGGTCTGAGATTTGTTGGCCATTCAAGATTCGATACCAACCACCAAATACTTAGATTAGGTGTTCGTTCTACTTCTTCTTCTTCTTTTTGTGGCGAGACCTATCTTGATCTACCCAATTAGCACAATTTGGCCAATATGATGACATTTTCTTTGTGTGTTTGTGTTTGGAAATGCAGCACTTGAAATTCGCCCGGAAACCTTACAAATGCTCGTCAATTCATCTGACACCCTTTTAAGCACTGTCATTCTGAGATGATGCAACTTCAAGACTGTTTTTTTTTAGTGCAATCCAACCACCCGATCACCAGACACAAAAAAACATTTTCATGTTTCATTCCAATCAGACTTAAACCGGGGACTTCTGGCTAGGGGTTTCGGGTTGCTATCTCAAACATGGGCACATGGGATAGAAGATTTGAACCAAAAAAAATCAAAAAAAAACTTCAATAAATTATTCTTTCAGATACGATACATCACTAGGATTGCTGACAAAAAAATTCATTGAATTACTGCATGAATCCGATGATGGTAGTGTCGATTTAAATATTGCCTCAAAAACACTAAATGTACAAAAACGACGTATTTACGATATAACAAATGTACTGGAGGGCATTGGTATTTTAGAGAAAAAATCTAAAAACAATATCCAATGGAAATATGGTAATCCAATAACAAATATTGATGCAACTCATAAAATTCAAATCGAAAGTGAAATGCTTGAACAAAAGGAAAATCATCTGGACGATTTAATACGAAATATACGTGAAGAACTGAATTCACAATTTGAAAATACAACACACGCTTATGTTACACATCAGGATCTTAAGAATATTGATATTTTCAAAGATCAAACGGTTGTAATTATAAAAGCGCCACCGGAAGCTAAATTAGTGGTAAACAATTTCTTTTCTTTTCTTCCATCATTTCTTAAAAATATTTTTCTTTATTGTAAAATTGATAATATTTCGTTTAAATGTTGTTGTTAACCGTTTTTTTTTTCGTTTTCGTTTTTATTTCAGTTGCCTGATCCTAAAGTACCTCGAGAAATACATCTAAAATCTGAAAAAGGAGAAATTGATGTATTCCTTTGTCCAGACACTAATTCCGAGATGAATCAACCAGTTTGTGATCCACTTTTGGATGATATAAAGCCTTTAATAACGCCTATAATTGAAAAATATCTGAGTCCCAGATATAAAAGAGGTAAGTCTAGCAAGAACTAGAAGAGAACAAATTTTTTTTTTGTTTATTTTGATAATTTCCAATTTGGCTGGTAGATTTGCAATTTTGTTTTTTTTTTATTAAATAAAAAACGGAAATATTCTGGCCAAAACCTCCAGAGAGTTTTTTACAGGAATCGGTTGGACGGTTTAGTCATTTGTCTGTCCGTTCAATTATAACTCATGCATTGTTTGATGACACCTTAATATTTCACCTTTTTTTTCTAAGTTCAAATTCCTATATTGTTCTGTAGCAACATTTTATAATCAATTCTGGCAGTTCCTAACAATTTAGAATTCGTATAGATAAATAGTAAGAGTTTACGTGGCCTACTACCCACCCGACCATGATGAGGTCAACGCATAAATTTTTATTCTTGCCACACCCAGTTTTTGCCATTTCCATCATCAATTCTTAATATTTTTTTACTCATTATTTTTCTCATTTTCTTTATTCCCATCTTCTATTCTTACCACTTCACCACTGGGTTTTTCATTTTTCACCATTTCTTTCTATTTCATTTTTTGCTCACCACCCCCCTTTTTCACTAATTTATTTATCATTTCACGTTGTATTAGTTAATTTTCTATTTTTCACCACATCACCATTTTTTTTTTTTTGAAAAACTATTTTCCGTCACTTCGATTTAGTTCCTTTTCTTAGGATTTTCTTTCCTTTGATGCACTACTTTCTTGGCTCACCACTTCTTTCTGCAATTCACTCTAATTTTTTTAAATTTAATTTTCCTTTTTTCACCAGTTTTTACCACCATTTTGACTTTTTCGTCAATTTTTGATTTACTTTTTTTTCTTAGCATTTTTTTTTCTTTGATTCACTACTTTCTTGGCTCACCACTTCTTTCTGCAGTCCATACTCATTTTTTTGTAATTTCCTTTTTCACCACTGTTCCACCATTTTCACTTTTTCGTCAATTTTTGATTTATTTTCTTTGATGCACTACTTTCGTGGCTCACCACTTCTTTCTACAATCCACACTAATTTTTTTTTAATTTTTCTTTTCACATCTTATGTGGATTTGCTATCCGTCGCTACAAACACCCCCCCACCCTACTCATCGGATCTCATCTCTAAATCGTTATTTCGATGGTTCGAAATTGAAACTAACACAAAATGGGAGGAGATTTCTATAACTAACCGTTTGTTCAATAAATTTCCTTTTCGTCATCATTTATTTATGAAAATTGAAATTATATTTGGTCCCCGGTAGGTCTACAGGAGTGAGAAGTGACTCAGAGGGTTATTTTTCTTCTTAGGAAATTTTTTGTGAATATTTCTTACACAGTAGAAGGCTTATTGTCCCCAAAACAAACAAAAATGTCATTTAAATGTCAATTAAAGTTTTTTTTTTGTTTTTTTTTTCTTTTTTTTGTTATTTCAGATACATCTACAACATATCCGCTCCGTACAGCACAACGAAATCTAAATAAATCCCTATTTGGACCATCCGAAACCGTAATCAAACAATCACCACCGCCTCATAAAAACCAAAATCCATCGGATTCTATTCTACAATCCGGTACATCAACATCATTTACCGATTTGGTTGATTTAAATCCATCGACCAGTCACAACAACAATAATAATAATAATAACAACAACAACAACAACAACAATAATAATAATATTAGCAACAACACCAATAGTAGTAATTGTAGTAATGGTAGCGGTAGTGGTAGTAGCGGTACCGTTCGACATAGCAATATATTTTTGAAAAAACATCCTAGCGGCAGTGGCAGCAAATCGGACAGCAGTGATAGCAGTCGTGAGGATGGCATTGGTATAAAAAATGATGTACGACTGATCAACAATACGCTTCTGTCGCCGAATTTGCAGCATAGTAGTAAAAAGGGCGTACGAAATGCTCTTATATCGGAGATGGCTAATTTTAGTCCTGTACATTTGTCTCAAGTAGATCATAATGGTAAGTTAATTAATAACAACAACAACAACAAAAGAAAAATACTTTATTGGGTCCTATTTTTATTAGTTGCTATTTTTTTTTTTTTGGATTAACAATTTCTTACCTCTCCCCAAAAAAAACCAAATATAAAAACAAACAAAAATTTATTAACACATGAATATTGTGTGGCGGGGGCTCTGGCTGTGATTGCGTTCCATTAATTATTATCGCATCACAGTCTGAGTTCTTGCTGGACAATTTTTCTCAATCTTCTTTTTCTATCATTATGTTATTGTTGTTGTAATAATAATAATTAAAAGCACGTTATGTTATCTTACAAAATAACTAACCAACCATATATATGTGTGTGTGTATGTGTAAATATTTAAGGATTGCAAGGACATTTGACATATCCTGTGTACTGTCAACTATAACAATCAGACAAAAAACAAAACAAAATCTATTAACCAATGGATGAAGTGTGGTCAGTTCGCATAATTAGCTTTACTAATTCGCTTGACTAATTTGTTAATGAACCGAATTGCATGAATCTATAACAATGAAAATTCTCCAAAAAGAGTGGTGGGGAGAGGCTCCAAATGAGTACGGAATTTTTAGGTAAATTAAAAGTAGCTGAGCTAAAATGAAACAAAAATGATTTAGTCACATCATCAACATCATCATCATCATCATCATCATCATCATCATCATGTATCGCCACTACAGTCCGTTGTGAACCCTGGCGTTCTTCAAAATTTGCCCGCAAGAAATTCGGTCCAAAGCGACCGTTCACCAGTCTAATCCACTAATCCAAGTACACGTACGTCCTTGGCAACACCATCTGTCCATCTCTTTCGTTGGCCACCTTGCAGTCTCCTTCGTTCAGGGTTAGTGTTCATCAGGCGAATTCGCCATACGATTAGTGTCCATTCTGGCTGCATGCCCTGCCCATCTCAGTCTATTCATTTTGATGGATTTAACTATGTCCGGTTCATTATGTAGCGCTTTGATTTCGTGGTTATAACGAATCTTTCACAAATTCGGTTCCACTTGCACGGGAACCCTTTGTTCAAACACGGATAATTGCCTCTCATGATTTTTGAACATGCACCAGAATACAGAACCATAGGTAACCACAGGTAGCTCCAAGATAGACAAAATTATCTACTCTCTTAATGTTGTATCCATGGATCGAAAATTTTCTTCTAATAGATTCTCATCTCACGTGCAATGAGGCCGATGTCGTCAGGATACCCGAGGATTTAGCTTAATTTGTTAAATATTGTGTGATTCATTTCAATCTTGGCATTGCAAACCGCAAATTCCAGCATAAAGTTTAAAAGGAGTTGTGCTAATATCCATCACCTTGACCTTAATCCATTTCTAATTGCGAATGGGTCTAAAAGGATTTAGTCAAACAGCTATAGTGCGACACCTTTTTTATACTACCACCATGTATGAAAGTGATGTCATGTGAAAAATAATTTTATTAATATTTGGGGGATGGGAGGTAAAGTGTAATGACAAAAATGGGAATGGCGAAAATGTCATGTGGTGTTTTTTTTTTTTTTGTACAAATCTCCCGGAAAAAGCGATGGCAAATTAACAAATACAAAAAAGTACTAGAATAATTGTGTCACTGTCATTTTGCGCAGAAAATTTCTCGAATTGTGTGGTTTTTAATCTCTAAATATTAGAAATAGGAACATCAGAGAAGTTCCGGAATCTTTCTATAGGGGAACTTGGGTATTTATTGAACAAGTAGTTACACATATTCTAAAAGAGTTAACTACAATTTCTTCGAGATTATTAACAATTATCATTGGGCATTATTTTTTTTATAAGGGAAACTGGGGTAAAATGTTTTAAAAAATAATTTATTTTCCTTCAAATGAAAAATTACCAAATTTTTGTCCCTACCAACGCTTACCAGTCGAAATATTTAGTAACAAAGTCTGAAATAATGCCTGATCCACCTACACAATTTAAAATGGAAGCCGAATCACACATACTCAGTTCAGTTAGTACAGAACACTTACTGTGGTTGGATGGGAAATCAAATCTACTTGGGTGGTACAAAAAAATAATTAAAATCTAAATCCGTGTGTCGGTCAAATGTTCGAATTAGCGCGTAGAAAGACTTGGTGAGGAAGAGGGGTGAGTTAAAAGAGCCCCCTTTAATTTGCTCTCTTATTTGACATTTTCGTAGATATTCTGACTCATCTGACAATTTAGTCTGAAAACATTTCAGATAGTATGAGATTTTCAGACGCGCTACTATTCATTTCCGAAAATCTATACTCAACTTTAACGCTTGATTTGTAACGTTTCAATGTGAAGTTGTGATCCGGATACAAGCGGCCTCCCTTGAACATTATTCTGCAAGTGTTTTTTGTAGCTTTAGCGTCTATTGTTCCACCAAATCGAGGAATGTAGCTACCTCTAGGAGATTTTTCCATAAATCTTTCACATGTAACTTAATACAATTAAAAAGATTGTGTGTACATCATGACGCCCTGCTTCGCATCCTGGACAGATGTCGTCAATAATTTCATCAAATTTAAGCCTGTAGCTATGTAGCAGTGTACATCTGTTGGATCTACCTTGTGTCACAGTGTCGTTCTCGTGCTTCTGGGAAGTTTCTTTTCTTTCTCGTTCATTTCTACCAAGTTGAGGGTGGTTCTACCAAGGATATAGTTCTGGATGAATTGTTAGAACAGAGTAGAACCTCTGATCATCGCCAATGGCTGCCAGTTCCGAACTTGGATCGTGCATTGAAAATTGCAAATCTAATCCATTTTGTGATCCATACATAGAGACTCTCATAATTTCTCATTGATTTGGAATCATTTTCTGAGTGTGTAAAATGAACCAACCAGAAGAATGAAGCAGATTTTTCTAAAATTAAAAAATTGTGGTGTGCATTAACAAATATTAACAAAAAAATAATAAAAAAAAAAAAATTCCAAAAAATTATTTATACCGGAACTGAACTCTCCTGGTTCTGCATTGTGTTTTTGTTGTAGCACCATGAGATTCAGCTCTGGCATAAATTGTGTGTCGCAATTTAGTGCTTTTTTACCATTTTTTTTTTTTTTTTTTTTTTTTTTCAATTAACTCCAACCTACAAAATTTGTCCACTAGCTGTGTGTACAATTTCTTCAAATTCCCTGCTGAGTATTCAAAATTTTTTATTTTTAACACATTTTTTTTGCTTTTAGATTTTGATGCCTTTAGCCGGTTTCTTGCAATTGAACCACCATTGGATACCGAATACAATTTTTCACTAAATCACACAGAAGGTTTGTGCGATTTGTTTGATTTTGATTTGTAGTCAACATATTTAAAACAAATAAAAAAAATTCTATTTAATTTTGTACAAAGTAAAAAACAAATAATTTGTTCATACTTTTGTATCATCCTGTAACTTAACAAAAAAAAAAAACAAAAACAAAAAAAAACAACCAGTAACGTACATATATAAATAATTTATAACCAATTTTGGACCAGTCTGTGTAGATAATAAATTTAGAGGGGGGGGGGGTAGTTAATTTGCTGAGGAAATTTTAGATTTAATTTATTTTTGTTAGGTTCGATATCGAAACGTTTTTTTTTTCTCACTACTAGAGACACATGTGTCCGTGTTGTGTCTTTTAAAAGTTAAATTATAATTAATATGTCTCTAAGTGTCTGTTATTGACGGGATTGTTTTGTAATCCGAAACGAAGAGAGCCCCGCCCAGTGTCGTCTCCAATGGTGATTAAATTCTAATGTCGTTAGACCCAAAATTACAGTTAAATGTATGCCCGGCAGCAATGCGATGGGGTATCAACCTTAATTTTGGCCATAGGCTCTTTATAAGACCGCATATGACTACTGGAGACTGGAGGGTCTCTCTCAGTGGTGGGAATGAATTGTTTTTTAAAATATCCATTTTTTGATACAAAAAAATTTTTCAAAAAAGTTTATTCTTCAAGTAAAAAAAAATAAAATCAAAATTAGACCTGAAAGGGTTAATTTGTCCCGAAAATTTTATTTCAGTTTTAGGGAATTTTTTTTGGTTAATTTTTTGGCAATCAGTCAAAATTTCAATAAGAACACTCAGACCCCGGATATTCTTAAAACACTGGGTGATATAAAAATTTTTAAAAATTCCGTTTTAATTTTTTTTTTAAATTTTTTTTCTCAAAAAAACACCAAATTACGTTAAAGATGAGATAAAGATTTTAATCTTTTTTTTTATGTTTTTGTAATGCCTTGCAGGAAAATCACACAAAAATACCAAATTCCAGAATCCTTCAGTGGTTTTTGTTTTGGGCCAAACGATAGAAATGTAAAAAAACAAAAAAAACAAAACCAAAAAATTTATTCAAAATGGATTTCGATTTTCTTCGTTTTTGGAGAATAAAAATAATTTTTTTGTAATTTGTCTTGAAGCATTTTTGTTTTATTATCCGTGTATACGGGCACTTTGTGTTCGGAACATGGATGAATTGTTGCTATATGTTGAAAAATGGATGCTGTACGAAAAACTGTTTGAAGTTGTCAAAAGATATTAATTATCATCAACATTGTGCATAAAATTGTCGGGGTCACCATGTTTGTGTGTGTTTTTTTTTTGTATAAAAATTCAGCCAGTCTAGGGTGAATCTATAAGAAACATTTTTTGTAAGATGAATTTTTGAATATTTTTGCTAATTGTGATGATCTTCCTGTATTGTTCGGTTATCTATTTACAATTTGTTTTATGCTTGTGGGAGGGGGGGTGTATTGGTCGTTCGTTTTTTTTTAATTTTTTCTGGTACTTTTGGGTCCTATTTTTTTTCTTCAATTTTTTTTAGATATTTTCTGGAAAATGATGCATCTTTTTCATAAGCAGATTTATTATCTCACTCTATCTTCCTGGTTTTTATGTTTTCTTTGTTAAAAATCCTTTAACTTTGCTTTTGTGTGTTTGTTTGCCGATGACCTGTGCAGTCTATCAAATTTTGGGCACACCCACCTTCCGCCAACTTAAAATAATTTTTTTTAAATTTTTTTTTGAAATTCACGAATTCGTGCAGTAAGTGTGAACTGAAAGAATATAACCGCCCTTGTATCACCTCCTTTGATCTGATGCAAAATAAAAGATGGCGTAAGTATTTCATTATCTATCTAAAGTTCTAAAGGATTTACACGAAATTCTTTGTACCTACTAAAAAGAACTTAAAATTTATAAAAATTTTTGTTTTTTGTTTTTTTTTTTTGCTCAAAATGACGTTTCTCCATTATGGCGAATGATTCCGAATGGTTGGTTAAAAAAAAAAAATTTAGTCATGAGAAAAAAAAAACCAAAAAATATTAGGGTGGTCAAAATGTCTGTCACAAAAATTGTGTTTTTTTTTTTTGTTTTTTAAATTAATTTTATGATTTAATTGCATTGCACACGTTTACAAAAATAAAAACTTAATTAAAAAAAAAAAAAAATCAAGACTGGTCCAAATACAAAAACTAAACAAATCCCATTTACGGCCAAACGTTCGCTAATAATTGAATAATTGAAAAGTGACAGGTGCGGTTGTAAATGTGATTTATAAAAAAAAAAAAATTAAAAAAATAGTCATGCAAACGACTATAAAACTAGAGACGTACTCAAAACTAATGAATAGAAAGAGACAACAAAACAAATAATAGGTGTTATGACAAATATTACAAAAAAAGAAGAAAATTATTGCAAATGGTGTATATTTATTATATACAATTTGAAGGGTAAAAAAATATATTTAAATTTATATATAATTTTTTTTTTATATAGATATATTATATATATGTATATATATGTATGATAGGTATATGGATGTATTGAAA